>JAXBDA010006761.1:0-19721 GCA_036023075.1 Gaultheria prostrata
GAATTTGTCAAAAACAAATACCCGGAAGGGCTTGATCCGAGCATTGTTCGATAAAATAATTTCATCGAAAAATGCTCGGATAAAGCCCTTCCGGGTATTTGTTTTTGACAAATCCTCGCGTTGGATCTTAAAAAGATGTTTTAAACACATCTAACGGTTCGGATCATCGAAATTTGATCTCCAACAAAAAATCCCAGCAATTTCCGTCCCAATATAGACGGAATATAATGACAGGTGCCTTAAAAGGGGCCTTTTCAAAGTTCAGGGTCTAATTGACGCGAAAAAAAGTTTAGGTGTCTGTGTGACATTGAGTGTAAAGTTCAGGTGCCATTTTGATTTTTTCTCAAAATTTTCTCATAATGAAGTAACTTGAATTCACAAATCTTGCGGAAGACTGATTGGGTGGATCTAACGGAACTAAGCTATTCACATTCAAGGAAAGTCAATGTGGTAAGTTGAAAGGTTGGGGGCAATGTATTTGTAAGAAACCTTAGGGGATGTTAATTTAAATCGCCAGAAAAAGAGAAAATTATGTAATTTTATGAAGCTATGTTTGTTGCCATTGAAAAATGAAAGAAACTTCATTAGTCATACTCATACCATTACCCCCGCTCCAAAGGTCTCAGAAGATTGTCTAAGTCACTAATCCTAGTACAACGGCACAAAACTAGCTTCCACAACATTATTACTTCCTCGGTCCCTTTTTAAGTGATCCATACGGAAATACGTGCAATTTGAAACTTCCAAAAAACATACTCCCTCCGTCCCTATTTTATGGTCACTTTTGGGGATTCCAACTAAATAAGGGAACACAATCATTGCACTTTTCAAAATTTACTTTTCTCATTTTACCCTTCAATCATTACAATTTCTTACTTTTTTAGTAGTACTAATTTCAAAAGGAGGGGTAAAAGAGAGAATTCATTACCTATTGCCCATTTAGTTTTGAAATGGGACAATTTTTTTGGGATAGCAAAAAGTACAAACTGAGACTATAAAATGGGGACGGAGGGAGTATTTCTCTATATAAATTTTTAACTTTTTTATACCGAATTAGAGTACTCATTGAGTACTTTAATTTGGTGCAAAAAGAAATTAAAAACGTTCTACAGAGGTTTCTTTTTTAATGTTCACATAAATACACATTTTCCAAGCAGATCATTTAAAAAGGGACGGAGGGAGTAATAGGTTAAATTTGTGAAAAATTGATTAATTTCTTAAATTGCGTTTGTTTTCTCTCTTTGGAAATTTAGATTTTTGCTGCTTCAAAACCCCTTATTGGGTTTAGCATTTCAGAATACTTTGTTTTTTTTTCATTATTTAGCACAAAAAGAAGTTAATTGACTCCCTGCTAGGTATTGCTGGCTCCACCCCTGTCAGTGAGGAGTTTTGTGCACTGCGTGTAAGCTTTTTCTCTGGAGCAAACATTTTTATTGCAATCATAGTTGTCAAACAGTGAATTGAAAGATGTGTAACCTTTTTATCTAGAGCAAACATTTTTATTGCAATCATAGTTGTCAAACAGTAAATTGAAAGGTCGTTTTCCGAATTGCAAATCAGTCCTTTGGTCATGATGTTTAGAATATGTTGACTAATACTTTTAGATGACAAAGATGCACTGTAAGTGATTGCCGATCAGAGCCTTTCAATTGGTTGACCAAGATGTGAGAATCTCCCATGCAACAAATGAGCATGATCAGACAATAAGCAAGGTTTGGTTTTACCACATTAACATTTACAAAAATAGATGATCAGACTCTGACCGTTTATATCTCTTAAGATAAAATATAGGTCCAACAAATTTGACCTTTCGCTCACATCGAGACGTTCAAAACTCTAGTTCAGAAGCTAAACAGATGAGCCATGCTGCTTAACAGTCATATTAGATAAGGGTTCGAACTTCTCCGTCGAAACATAAATAAAAGGGCCAACTACAAAAATATGGAATCCGGCACTGCCTCTTTTAGGGTTAGGGACATCTGAAACTGACAGAAAATGTTCAAATGCATTCCCGGCATAGGTAATTATGACATTTCCAAGAAAATCCAAATAAAGAGCATGGGTAATTTGGATATTCCTTTGCATTTATATACAACAGGAGTTGTTAAAGCTTCTAGCAAGCAAGTGCTGTAAAAGGGGTGAAACCGTGGAAGAGGGGGCGAACAGGCGTAACAACCTTCCCCTGGGCGTACCATAGGACTCCAGACCCACGGCGATAATCTTATTACCAATTGACATGGTACTGCTAAAGGCTAGAACATCTGCACAGACAACCACCACCCTAGGAAGCTGTTCTGCTGAATATGATAGCACTAGACACACTCCAAAAAGGAGATCTTATCAGGTAAGAGGATATTATCTATATAAATTGGGAAGGGAGTGTGGATTCCACATAAAAGCAGGATGAGATAACATTAGTCTATTTGAGGAGTGTGGAGTGCACACAAAAAGGCCAGGCCACCAATCTTCTTCATTTTTGAATCCTTTCATGTCTCCACTCAAGCAAAATAGGAGTACAACTTTTTGAGGTGTTAGGTTTCTTTTTCCCAGTGCCACTAAAAGATGTAGATATATACGTTTCTTTGGTGGGAAGTTAGTTGGGAGTCCTTTGAATTTCTATGACTATTATATTCTGGGTCAATGTTAGGGCCAAAAGGCCGAGGATGAAGTACCGAGACTCGAACCCGAGATATCATGGTAAAGTAGAGAATAAATCAATAAGACGAGACAGCTGTATAATTTCGGTATTTTAATCTTACTGTGAAAAAGATTTATGCCATATGCGCAAAGGGAGTAACAAGATATCAATCCTTTATTTTGAATTAACAGGAACCAGAAAGCTATACAACTTAGTTGTTCAACATTAGCTTTGATTGAGAAGTAGGTCTGTTCATGCTCAATACAAAAAGCATAAGTATGGGACAGCATCCTACATACTCATGGTGTACCAAGAACCTAGTTCTAATACAAAATAATCCCGGGGTCTCTAAAACTACGTGCATCATGATTTGTTGCTGGAGAGAGATCCAAAAGAGCACAATGCGAGCCATTTCTTCGTTAAGCGTCAGGTTGATTTTAGCTGGTGGATATTTACCGCAGCTGGGTAGACTTTTATTCCATTTCCCCTCATCGGGAAAAGGAGCAATCCTACATTACAACCATCAGTTACTTGGGAAGTGTGTCAAGTAAAAGAAGGGGGTGACAGGGTAAGAGAATGCGAAAAAAAGTGGCAAGTAAAAGACGAGAATAATTCTCCTGTAGTTACCCTAGACAAAGATAAAGAAGTAATTACAAGAACATGTACCTCAGCAGGAACTGGAAGCAAAAACAAAATACCTCTAAAGTGAGGGAAATTAAATTCCACCTTTTCTTCCTTCCAATGGCATAATTAGCATTCTTAACACCAAATTATCTACACTTTTGGTACCTATTCTACACCCAGTCATCGGACACATCATCCAGCAATGTAATCAAGCAATCAATTCAGGGGTGAGAAGTTGCCAAACTTGATACAAAAAGAGGTGATTGGTTCCTCTCTAAAACAGAACGATTACATTCTGCTGCTACTGTACGAAATGAATTAAGGGGTGTTAGTTCAATAGGACTGCTTGTGGTAACTACGAACCAAAAGTTTCAACAAGAAGAAAACCCCTAACTTCAACTGCAAAGATAAAGCACGCTGGAGGTGCACACTAATGGCTTAGAACAAAAAGTGAGATAAAGAGTGTTCGCAATCAGTATGAAAGTGACCAGAAAATAGCCTGGGTTTTAGTTCCAATACAATTGCAAATTGTTTCCCAATTGACAACTGCAGTGAGACGATGACAAGTATGTTTGCCAGTTACCCTTGTACCACACTAGGGTTGATAGAAAATAGAGAGGATCTTGCATTTGCAACTTTCCTGTAACAGGTCCACATTCTTGAGAATCAACTAGGATTCCGATTTTAAGTTCAGCATTTGTGCCTAACTAAATCCAGGATTCACAGGTGGAAAACATACCTGCTCTCAGTTCCCAAATCAGCAGATTAAAAGAAGAACACTACCCTTGACAGAGAGCTCATATATTTATCCTTCTGCCTAATGTTGGTGAAAAATAATAACACGTCTGCTACATAATTACTGCCCCTTTCGTATTTATACTTAAGACTTTATTTCATGTAGAGCAATATGGACCTTGCTCACCATTCTCAATAAGGGCCATGTCATTTATTCCAAACGCCATTTTCATATTTACTGCCTAAACTTATTTCATGGTGTGCCTTGGTCAAATGGCTTTCACTTGGTGCAAGTAATAATCACCACTGTATAAATATCAAATCCTACAGCTACTGTGTCATCTTAATCTCGCTGCAAATACTCCAAATTCTCTCAGCTGAGTTTCTGATATTAATCACAATGGCGCTTCCCCAGTCTCCGTGTTATTAGTTTAACTAGGACCATACGAGACACCACGTCCTAAATACCTACGTTTGTCTACTATAGAACATGCTCACCTCAGCAGCAGCGAATTTCCTATTATGACACATTGATCATAGAACACTCTAGGAAGTACTTATCCAATCATTTCATTCAACTCCGCTTAATGGACAACTCCTCAAACTTGAAAATCATCTTATAAAAATGTGTAACACGGCCAACAAGGACTTCAGAATAACCAAAATCATCATTCTTCAAACCTTTTAGAATGTTTTCCTGATAACTCGTGTCAAGAGGGGACACCAATCTTTTGAAAAGGTGAACAACACGGAAGAGATAACCACATGCGTTCTCCTTATGAAAATGCTATACAAATCCAAAACTTGCTCTAGGGTAGGGTAGGCCTTCCTCGTGAACCAACTCTTATACCATTGTACAGGCACTTGGTCCACCCTAGCATAGTGTTGGCTTTCCCTGATAATTCATATAAGGCAAAGAGCCTTCATGCTTACACATATAACTATGTTTCCACTGGTATAATTATTTATTTGTTTTTGCCGTGTCCCCTGCGTGTCCGTGTCCCCATTTTTATAGAAATTTCATGTTCCGTTTCCGTGTCCGTATCCTTGCTACATAGGCCAAAAGGCAAGCATGGCTTTTGCTCTTCCTAGGATAACTCCTCTTAGATTATGCAAAGCGTCTTGCTAACCTCCACCCAATAGGTGGAGGATAATATGAATATAATGACAAACTAGTTCGGATATCAATACACATTTCACGGATAATAATACACTTTTTTTGGATATCTATGCACTTTCTACTTTTTATCCTCCACCCTTTGGGTGGATATTAGCATTTGCCTAAAGTCCTTCATTTTGTGACGTAAAATCCAAACCACCCCAGACAGAGAGTTTCAACTCCCACAGCTCTCTTAAGTCTGACTGATAACCATCATGGCCATGGATAAGGAGACCAGGCAACTCTTCATCTTGTTTGTACATACAACACCAACTACCATCACCCGAGTCTATTAGAAAATCAATTGTTAGAATCTTGCCAATATACTAGCAATTTAATACCTCCTAGCCTAAACATTCCTTATAACTATTGGCGTAAACAAAATTCAATGCCATCACCTGTATGTATTCCATAGAGATAATGAACTGGGGCAATTCTAGTCTTGGAAAAGAGTGACCACCTTCCTTATGATGACCATCCAGTAAAACCAAGAAGGTAAAATGAATAATGTATTATACTGCAAAAGATTAAGATTACAAAGCTCACCAAAGGAGATTCACGTTAACTATTTGGTATACGATTATTTCACTCTGAAATGGTATGGGAACTAGGACAGGAAAACATCAACAAAGTACACCATGGAATGCGTTGGTGCTAGCCCTTTCTAGTTGTTGTAAACTGTAAAAGACATCATGGACATGGTTGTAGGTGTGGGTGTGAGTGCCTACGGAAGCGATGCAGTGTTTCATCTCATAAAATAAGATGGCCATTTGATGATGGAAGCTGCTTAGTGCAATAAGTAGCTACTAAAATGAAAAGTACTAATAACTAATTTATGTGGACTGCATTGTTACCTCTTTACGTCAGGATGGATCTAATGATAAAACATGTGCACAAGCCGAAGCTTCCAGAGAAACGGTGGAAGACTGGAAGGAAGCATCAGATAATGTCCCAGATTCACCGGACCAATTCCGACTTAGACCAACTCCCACAGCTCTAGCCTCGCTTTCAACACTAGAATCGTCATAATGAAAATTAGTCTCATCATTGAAAATTCCTTTCAACCCAACACTCCTCTTCGTGTACTTTATCCTATATCGATCCCTTTCCCCGCTGCAACTTTCATCAAGAGGCATGGTACCACTGCAACTCACATGATTTTGGTTCCTAGTGTCATCTGGATGCAACTCATACTCCAACTCCTTTTGTGGCCTCTTGCTGTATTTTAACAGATAGCGATCCGGTTTCCCATTGGAACTTTCAACACTCAGCATGGCACCATGTCCATCGCAATTCAGTCGATTTGGGTTCCTCCCCTCTTCTAGATGCAACTCATACTCCACCTCATCTTGTTTAAGGCAAGTCTGAGGCTCAAATATCAGGCTACTATCATCACAAGTATTGCAATTTCCAACCACCACTACACCTTTTTCCTGACATCCCTTATCCTTTTTACACCTCCTTGAGTAAACCAATCTGCCCTGCTTTAAGTTACATGAACTAACACAACGACTACTATAGGAACGCCTTACATACACTTTGACTTCAGGTTGTGAAAGTCTTACATCAGTGGTTTCATTAAACCCATGACTGGGGCATTCCTCAATCTTCCTACGGACACTAGCATTACCACTCCCCCTTGAACCTGATGATGCCGATAAATCACCGCCACCTTTCTGTAATCTCGGAACACGCAAACAAGTTGAATTCACCATGCACAAGTTCCTTGAAATCCTCGGTGAGCTGTTCATAGCACGATGCAATCGAAATGCCAATTCCTCATCAACATTGGTAGTATTAGTCGCAGCAGTTGTTTCAGAACCACTACTACTACCGCTCACTGAACATTCAGTGTCATCCTTCACAGCAACCAATCCCAAAAACCCATTCGCCAATTCTGCAGCCGTTCGAGCCACAACAGCTTTTCTCAAGGCCATCTCTTTCGCCCTAACCGCTACCCTATTTTTATTCTCCATCACCTTCTTTGCATCATTCACCACAACCTCCAATTTCTCAGATACCTTATTCCTCCTCCTCCTTTTATACCTAATTGAATTTTCGAGATATTTTGGGACCCAACAGTCAACACAAACCCTAAAAGACCCTACTTTTCCAGATAATTCAGAACCACAACAATAAGACCAAGGCGCAGAACAGTTATACCTGACAACACAATCCTTATGGACACGGCGATCGCAGTCGCGGCACCGGTAGGATTCCGAATCGGCCTCGGAGAAGCAGTACGAGCAGAGTTTACCCGATTCAACGCGGTTCAAGCAGTTCTTGCAGAGGAGTACGATGCGCCAGAGGCTGGGTAGGGTTTGGAGCTTGTGTTTAGGGTTTGTGCTGTTGATGTGAACACCACAGCTGTGGCAATCGGACAAGTTGGGGAGATCTCTGGTCTTCTTTCGATCGGAGGGTGAGGAGGAAGCGGAGGCGGGTGGGCCCTGTTTGGGCTTCGGACCGGCGAGAAGTCGCTTGCGAGGAGATTCGATGGGATCGGAAACCATCGTGTGTGGTGGTGGGATTTGGAGAGAGGAATTCTAGGGCTTTGATATGAACAGATTTGGGAGGAGTTGGTGATAGAATTTAACAGCTCCTTTCGACGGCGAGAAAGGGAGAGATTAGCCTGGAGTCCTTTCTCACTCACCAATACTATTTCATTTTGATACTTTTCTCTTCAATTCTCACAAAAATACTCAATTCAAATGATTGATTTTGGTAAAAACTATACTCATTTTCTTTTCTTTTCTCACGAAATCTTTCTATTGGGAGGGGCTTACAACCCCTTTGGAAATTGAGATTTCGTGAGGAAAGAAAAGAAATGAGTATGATTTCTAGCTAAATCACTCATTTGGATTGAGTATTTTGGAGAGAATCAGAAAGAAAAATACTACAAAATAATTGTTTTGATTGACCCTTCTCCTTTCTCACCATTTTCTCACCCAATCTCACAAAAATGGGAAGATTTGGTGAGAAAAGGGCTCTCCTTTATAATCTCTACATTTCTCACCATCCAAAGGAGCTATTAGAGATTTGGGGGTTTAAGGAATGGTTTGGTGATTTAAGGATCGTTGATTTGTATGGTTTAGGCATTTCACTCCCCGATGGGAGTTCTTTTCACCCTTCCCTCACGGTACTAGTTCGCTATCAGTGTCAACTCCATCTTCTCTGTAAAAAGATCTTTCAAACTTTGTTTTTTTGGTTATGTAAAAGATTGAGTAAATGTTGAAAACACTTTTGAACTGTTCATATTACACTACAGGAGTGTACGGAGACCCATTTCCCTATTTTCTAGCCGTGGCCATAAAAACTACGGCCGACCCAAAAACAGATGAAAGAACCATAGCTCCACCAAAGATTATGGAAAACTTGGTTTTGAAACTCGTGACATTGATAGTAACTGATAATGTGGTGAAATTCATTTGATGTTGGTAGGATATGGAGTAGTTTCCATTTGTAACATTGGATAAGCTTACATAAAATATGTACAAAGATTAACCAACATAGAAGTTGTTTCTCATTGTCAGTCTTCATAGTTCAACCACAACAATTTAGAATGTTCTTGGAGCTTCAAAAAAGAAAGGAAATGAAATGAAAAGAGGTAAATAGTTTTATCTTAGATTTTCGCTCCAACGAGCACTATAAAGTCACCACCACCGATCCAAAATAGGGTTGTTTGGTAAAAGTTTTGCGGGTAGTAAAGAGAGAGAGAGAGAGAGATGAAAGTAATAAGCGAATAGAAAACTTATTGGAAATAGAGAAGGGTGGTTCTGTTTGATTAGCCAAAATTAACATTGACATTGGATTACAAAGCATGAAATTCACATCCCATGCTATGCCATCGTCTATCCCATACTTTGTGACATTATATATCTGACAAATGTTTCAACGGAGCAGTGAGAATTTTGAACCAAACCCTGGGTATGTAATTCTTGGATATGTAGTCGAATTCAATGTTCATATCCAGTCACGCTAGCAAGCCCTAAAATAACAGAAATATAAAACAAGCCGTACCAACAATTTTGCAAGAATCAGGAGTTCAGTCATTTATTAGTCCATGCTTCAGATTTGACACCAAGACGCCTTTATAATCCAACAAGTAGATCAAAATTTAGTCCACAAATGCTCTATTATTGACTTAACCCAAGAACTCCAACATTCAAAAAAAGTTCACATAGCTTATGAAAAGTACCATACTTTTCATACAAACATAAGTTTGCAGTGAAAACAAAATCAATGGTACGCCTGGTCGAAAAACGAAACAGCAACACGATAACATAGAGATATTCTCCACATTACTTCAGTTTCGTAAACAGCTTGAGTGCAACCTGCATTGGATTCAGAATAACATCAATATGAGAAATCAGATACATATTACTGAGATTAATGTATATACTACTCGTTATTGAACTTTTTCAGGTTAATGAAGAAAAGAGTGGGGAAAGAAGCAGGGAAGGCTTACACATTTGTCAATGCAACCCCAAAAATCGAAATATTGTCCGGTGCAGTGCTTGTGACCAGATTCATCACCTTCGATCCGTTTAACACATGCCTGTTGAAAATTAGACAGCTTCAGATCACATTTGTTCTTGATTACTGCTATGGCAAATAATGTTCACATACTCGCTTGAAAAATTCAAAATCAAATACTCGAAAATAATGCTAAATCTAGCAAAATGAGATTTGACTACCAAATCCTTAGCTATATTCTGACTATATTAGAGGCACACACAGAAATCTTGAGCCACACCAGCGCCTAATACTCAATAGAGCTTTCGTAGTTCATTAGAAGCAAATGAACTTTCGTGTGTTCATGATGGACTAAAACAGGAGGACTAAAACAGTAACAGTTCATCCACATTTTCTAATAAAACAGGGACCAACCTCAGTCTGGATTACTAAGCCTGTTGAGTCATTAATCAATTTTGTTTTGATTAAACAAACCAAAAGAGGGGTGAGAAGGAACCCATGAACATGAGATGTACAAATGAAAGCAATAGAATAGGTCAAAAAGAGAAGACGGGAAGAAAATAAAGGAATTAGAGTTTAGGGTTGGTAAGGCAAGCCAGGAAACAAAATAGAAAATAACCTAAAGCCAATCAATTAGTTCCCCCTGTCAATTGGACATACAGGCTATCAGCATATGAAGATTCAAGGCAGATAATTGCACCACATCAATGTACGTTTAGTTTGTTCCCTCACTTGCATGTCCACTACTTTAAGGCCCACAACTTTTAAGGCCAACTGGTGGACCAATTATTAACTGATTTTGCTGCCCCTCTGGACAGAGTATCACAATTCGATAAAAAGGCCTTTAAGCTTTGGCCAATGCTAGGCTTAGCTACAGCAAAGTTGGTAACGCGTCAACGAATGATACTTAAAGACTTAATGAAAATGAGCAATACAGCAGAAAATGCCATGAAAGGAGTACATTCTCTTCTGCGCCGATTATACGATTAAGGGTTCTGTTTGAGTTCATGGCTAACACTATCCTGAAATTTCCAATCATTCTAGACTTCCAGTTTATGGCTTCATAAATATGGATGTCACGCCAAATATGTCAAAAGTAAAAAATTCCTATCTCTCTTCAAAAACCAAATAAACGTGAACTTTCATTCTGTTTAGACAACAAATGGCTGCCTATCGGAGGAATAACCTGCATCTTCAAAATTCTGTAGTAATTATGAAGGTATGCTGAAAATGATTCTGTCAGAGGAAGTAGACAACGAAAGGCAAACATTATAACAACCAAGAACCTTCAAAGTAGCAAAGCATATTTGTGAAATTCGACAACGTAAAATATACAATTTCCTTAGGTTAAGCACCTTATATTCGAGCAAATGTTTCACACACTTGGGCTTGCAAGCCTCTTCAAGTTCCTTCTTTGGATCAACAGGTTCCTCATCCGCCCTAATATGAAGGAAAATATGTTAACTCCATAAAAGGAGGTCCAAGAAAAGTCAAATGAGAAACTAAAGATGCAAAATACAAAACCGTAAGCTAATTCCCCTAATTAATCAATGAACCCAACTTGCATCATAAGGACAAAATCAAAGATTCAGCCAATGTTTAAAATTTATGTGGATTTGCTTGCAAGTGTCACTTATCTCAACCCAACAAGACAACTCACAACAACATAGGGACCACAATTAGGATGCATAAGTTGGAAACACTGGTGTCCACCTATTCTTATTTGCGGATTCTAATTTGCTGGTAACACTGTGTAGGATGGTGTCACCATTAGCATCAATACTTATTCGCCTCGTCGAAAGAGAATCGAACAGATATGACGCTGTTAAGTTACAACTTACAACTAACATACAGAAGCTGCTGAACTCACACGGTCACACACTATAAGTCCCAACTCCCAAGGTTAAAGACATTACCTTTTCAACTTATCCCAATCCAGGGATGCATAAACACGTTAAACAAGAAATCACCCGAAACAAGCAAAGGAAAAAGAAAAAAGGAAAAAAGAGACGCAATTTGTTCTAATACAGAAACAAATTGAATACTCACATAGCAATTGAAGATAAGACGATCCCGTTAACAGCAACACAGCTCGCTCAAGTCAACTGAAGAAACAATCAATTCCACACGGATTAATAACATAATTAAGCAATTGCGAAAATCGTCCCAGAATAAAATCTACAAACCGACAACGACCAAAGCATTTCTAACCCCCGAATCTTAACTTAATCAACCAATACATATATACATATACCACAAACGAGGGTATATGTGCCCTAATTTATAGGGTTATAGGAATATAGATCGGGATGGGAAATGCGAAATAGAACAGAAGAATTGGAGAGAAAATGGAGAAGTAAATAGACGATGTTTGAGGTTACCTGGTTGAAGCCGCAATCTCCAGTTACGCAGGAAGTGAATTCGAGGAAGACGATTTTCGTCGAGCTGGTGATCTGAATGGTTATGTTTAGCTTACGCTTGGTGCGTAGGGTAGTGTGCTGCCTCGCCGTTGAAAAAGGCTCGAAGTTTCTGATCCAGATTGTGAATTGGACCAATCTAGGCCTTTTTTTTAGCCCATACGTTACCAGGCCTGGGGCGGCCCAAAAAGAGAATTTTAATAAGAGCAATGCTAAATGACTCAACCCAATTTACACCAATTCAGTTAAAAATAAATAAATTTACATCAACTCTAACAAGTGAATAGAACCCATAACATTATTTAGAGCGTCCCACCATCACTTTTGTTACAATCAATTTTGCAGTTATCCTTGATGAGGTATTATGGGGTGTTTGAGAGACTCATTTTTAGCTTTTAAATTTCAATTTTTCGGATTATAGTAAGAATGTATTTTGAATCTGGTAGGAATGTTTGAGAAAAACGTACAAAATCCATTTTGTATCCGGAGTAGTATTTGTGAGATATGTGCAGAATATATTTTGTAGGTATTTTTGTTAACCAAAATAAGAAAAGTACAAAATGAGAAGTTAAAAAGCTATCTCCCCCTACTTTTGCTTTTCGCTCTCCTTCATCAAAATGAAAAATGCATTAATGGGAACCATTACGTTTTGAATCTGCTGCGCAATAATGTCGCAAGCACAAAAATTGTGTTAAATACACTCTTCCACATTTATGTGACTAAAGATTTTTTTTTGGTGGTGCAGGGTGTCCCAGCCTCCCTCGTTAGCTGTCCTATATCCGTTTTATTGCTAGAAGTAGTTTTTTTTTTTTTCGAATCAATGTCACATTTGTGTAAGATTTTTCCATTAAAGATAGATCCAACTACCAATGACATTGAAAGAAATTTTAAGAATGTGTATCAAGAAATACAGATACTTGTATTTGTGTCAGATTCGTACTACTAGGATTCTAGGGAGTAATGTGGATGCCCATTAACATCAAATAAACTTGTAAATCTTAGCTCAACTTGTCTTCCAGAATGTGGAAATTGGAATATATTCACTCCACCTTTGATTCCATGGAACCCCATTCCTTTGGAAGATGCTAAATGCTCTTTCCTTTTTTCAACCCATGAAACCCAATATATACATACACACATGCATACTGGTACAATAGTAACTGGGAACAATCTTGGATTGGTTTCACTTTCTGTTGTTGTTGGTACAGAGAAAGGGGAAATTGGGCATGGATCATGCGGCTGAAGCTCAAAGAACAGACCTAATGACGATTACTCGTCATGTTCTTAATGAGCAGTCCAAGCACCCGGAAGCTCACGGTGACTTCACCATATTGCTCAATCACATTGTTCTCGGCTGCAAATTTGTCTGCAATGCTGTTCAGAAGGTCCTCTCTTTCTTAGTTCATACTATCTTGTTTGATTTAGTCTTGCATAAATGTGTTGGCATCAAATTACCACGTAAATATTGGGAGCTGTTAAGAAAAAGAAAGAAAGCCCACTAATAAGCAGTAGATTAACGATTTAATCAGAATTTTCTCAAATGCAAAGGGCCATTCTAATGATCACCCTTTTGCAGGCAGGTCTTGCAAAACTCCTTGGACTTGGAGGAGAGACAAATGTTCAGGTGAACCTTTTTTTGTTCTTGCAAAAGTTTGATCAATATGCAGACTTCATATATCTCCAATGGTTATGTTTCTGCTCAATGCATATGGTATCTATTATCCTTCGAGAGTTGGATTAAATGAAGAGGGTTGTAACATTTTCAGGGTGAAGCACAAAAGAAACTAGATGTACTGTCAAACGAAGTTTTTGTCAAGGCTTTGATAAGCAGTGGACGAACAGTAAGTTTGTTATTTTTTCTTGTTTCTTTGATCTCCAAAACTGTAGGACACTACTTGTTGCTTGATCAAATGCCCCAGTTAGTCCGTGCTTAAGATAATTCGTATTGTTCACGAAAATACCAGTAAAATCCGACACAAACTACTTGCAAATGTTCTTTAGAAGAACTGATACCATTCGAGGGGAAAAAAATCTCAATCAGTTGAGACACATATATACTTGAAAAGCAGTCTACTCTCTTAACACTGCTTGTCGCCAAGAAATATACCCCATGTGTATTGTTACTATTAACTGTATTCACATCTCCCCCGCCTTTTCTTGCCAGTGCATTCTTGCATCTGAGGAGAACGAAGAAGCTATATTTGTGGAGCAATCGAAGCGAGGAAGGTTTCTGCTGATATACTTGTTTTTATCAAGTATCTATGAAGTTTTCGAGTAATTGAAAAGTTTCCCTCGTCTTTTCTCTATAATTCTTCCCGACATTGCAGATACTGTGTGGTTTTTGATCCACTGGATGGGTCCTCAAACATTGACTGTGGTGTTTCAGTAGGAACTGTATGGCCCCTTTACCTGAGATATACCTTGATATTGCTTTGGCCTTTAAGTTCTTTCCTTTTAACTTCTATAGGACCCATTTCAGATTGACATAGACGATGAAAATAATTGTTTGAAACGTCTCTCCCTTTTCTTGTCTTTTTTGTTGTTGTTTTGAATTGCCTGTTATTTTGTATAGATATTTGGGATATATATGGCGAAAGATAAGAAGAATCCAACTCTCGATGATGTATTGCAATCTGGGAAGAATATGTTGGCAGCAGGTTACTGCATGTATGGAAGCTCTTGCATGGTAGATACCATTTTATCTCTTAACAAATTCCAATCTTTTAGCACGGAATGAGTTTTTATGTTCTCAATTGTAACGACATGATTACTTGGGCATATGATGGTTGTAGCTAGTTCTTAGC
This sequence comes from Gaultheria prostrata, assembly GCA_036023075.1. Classification (NCBI taxonomy): domain Eukaryota; kingdom Viridiplantae; phylum Streptophyta; class Magnoliopsida; order Ericales; family Ericaceae; genus Gaultheria; species Gaultheria prostrata. The sequence goes on from JAXBDA010006761.1 coordinate 14,851, forward strand.
ACTGGAAATGGTGTCAATGGCTTCACGCTCGACCCATCTATTGGGGAGTTCATATTAACTCATCCAGATATAAAGGTAAACATTCTGATTGCTTATCAATGACATTGAACAATTTATTCTCTTACGGTTATTGGAACGCGAGAAGGGGAAACAAATGTTTTGCACGTACAATCTGGTTTCTTTAAGTATCTTGTAGCTTTCCATGTTCTTACAATGTACCTTGTCCTTGAAGAATTCGAAAGTTCTCTATCGTACTTTGTCGTTTGATAGGCGTGCTTTGCCTGCTTGTTCTGTGAGCAGATTCCGAAGAAAGGAAAGATTTACTCAACAAACGAAGGAAATATCAAATACTGGGATGAACCGACTGCAAGGTATATATAATTGTGCAGTTCACTTAGATGATTTTCATGCTTCTTTTAGCCTCGAAATGGCTACTAAACTAACTCCTCATTTCATATGCAGGTACGTTGAAAAATGCAAGTTCCCTGAGGATGGTTCATCACCAAAGTCCCTTAGATACATCGGAAGGTATGTGGTTTTTCGGCCTTACAAGTTTCAGGATTTCTCAAGACCATTTATTTGATATAGAGTATGGAAGGGGTTCAAAAATTAACAGTTATACGTACATCAAATGAGTTAAATGAATCCTGATAGTTTAGTACAAAGTGTTGGAAAAAATACGGCAAAACTGAATTCCAAATAACAATTCTCATTTATAACGAAATACAGAGAACAGATTACATACCAGATACCGAGAGGAAATTACAGAAATAGAGATACAAACAATAATCGAGAAAACGAGCCGAGTCCTATGTGATACATATTCTCCTTCAAACAGGATTCGCCGCCTACCGGTGGATTCTCTAGGAACCGTCTCCCAGTAAAATGGCTAAACCACAATCTAACGTAACACCACCATCAATTAATAGCCTTAGCGAACTGACTTGCGTCTACTTCTCTCTCTCTCAAAGAACGAATTTCAGAACTTGGGAGCAATCTTGAGTTGCTCATCCGAATTGATGACATACTCCTGCAATGAATATTGCTTTTCAATCCCACATCATGGAGGGAATTAAGTCAATTAACTAGCCGAAACGTTTGACCTTTGACCTGCGTGTCTAGGTACAATGAATCCGGGGAGACTCTTTGGTTGCCTTGGGAGACCCTCAAAAGCCCCGGTTTCATTCATAATATTCCAACACAGCACGACGGGAAGATTAAACTAAAGAAAATGGGAATCACAAAACCGAACTGAGAACACAATAGCAATAGCATTCTTAAAAGAAGGCTGTCGCATGAGGAACCTCTTCTTCTTTTCCCTTTCTTGCATCTGTTGTATGATTGTTTTTCGACTTTTTCTGAATCATAACTGGACTCCGCTCACTTTCTTGGACTTGTAAAGTATCTAATGATTCACTTCACTTGATGCAGTATGGTAGCAGATGTTCACCGAACATTGCTATATGGAGGAATCTTTTTGTACCCTGCTGATAAGAAAAACCCAAATGGGAAGTTACGGTAGGTCACCCGACTCCCCTCTAAATCTTAAATTGCGTCCTTCCATTAACACTGAATATCAAGTGCTGCACTCGTGCAACGTATAGCCCTGTACTAATCACATTTCCTTTTCCAATATCGCGTTCCACTACTTTCCAAACACTTGAGTCTGATATACGCGACAGTGTTCTTTATGAGGTATTTCCAATGTCTTACTTGATGGAGCAAGCTGGAGGTCAAGCCTTTACCGGCAAGCAACAAGTATGAACTTCTCTGTATTTGCAGAACTTGGTTCAACTTATTCGTTTCTTGAGGGCGATAACAAAATGAGAAGACCCTATAGTAAAACAATTTCAATCTGGAAACAAACACAAAGCTAAATGTGAATCTTGACTTTTTTTTTTTTTTTTTTGTGTTAGTTCAAGTTGTTAACTTGGTGAAGTGGTTGTTTTGGTTAGGCACTTGACATACTTCCGAAGAAGATACACGATCGGTGCCCTATATTTCTTGGCAGCTACGATGACATTGAGGAAATTAAAGCACTCTACGCTGCCGCTGAAGAAACAAAAGAGTAAAATGTTCAAGATTCGGGGAAAATAAAAAAAACTAACTCTTCCGATACTCGTACTCATAATCATTATCTCATCAATGGGGTATATTCGAGGTGGGAATTTGGAAAGATCCAAAGCTTACAGCCTGCATGATTTGATGCCAAAGCTGTTGATTGACCAGATAAAAAGCATATCCAGTTTAGCCAATCACATCAATACTATACTCTGTTTATGATTAGTGTGGTGTTTGCTTCATTTGAGGGGTAGGCGGCCGGGGTTGCATTGCTGGTGTATTCGTATTAAAATAGTTGGTCTCACATGTGGTCAGGTACGTACCTTCTGAATTAGTTATGCTTTCTTAGTTTTAGACTTCGAAGTCTTGGTCCTTTTAAAATTAATTAGATGTAGTCCCGCAAATGGGTGGTGGGTTTAGACCCCATGATCAATCGAAGTGCGTGTAAACTGCTCCGTACACTTGAGTTTATATATATATATATATATATATGTATATTAGAACTTGGTCTACGCTCCCCTCTCCTTTTGAATCGAGTCCCTTGCAAGACACTGTGATCGATGCTTAACTCAGTAAACTAAGGGTTGAGTGGAAAGAATGCATATCCTGCTTTATCCCCGTGGCTGTGTTGGCCTCCAAGACTCGTAGGTCACAGCGAACACTAGGGTTCTATTCAGTTGCCAGGAATATTGTGCTAGAAAGTTGTTATAAGGAATAGTGAATTAAAGTGAAGGGAAAGAAAATGAAATTTATTTTCCTGTAACAAAGGAATTTTGTAGGAAAACTAAAATTTATCTATTCCAATATTGGAGCCGAATCTACGATGGATTTATGACACGTTCACCACTATTTCTTTTTTGGTATGGGTCTTAGAAAACGAAAGCCAGAACTAGGTAGCGACAATGACCGCGGGTTCCATTATGGGACAATTCATGCTATTCATCTCGATCTGTTATCAGTTGGTTTCCTTATGGGACAATTCGTGCTATTCATCTCGATTTGTTATCAGCTGCTTTCCCAAAGTTGATGACTGGGGGAACTTCCTTGCAAAACGATTACATTTCATTACGTCTCTTATTTTACGGTCTAAGTCACATAATTCATGTATACGCAATAGAGGAGCTATAGTGGGACCGATTGGGGTCCTTGCCCTACCAACAACAATAATAACAGAACACATCTAGTCCCCAATCATTGGGGGTATGGGCAGAAGATGATTGGAGACAGACCTAACCTTTGGCAATATGCACAAAGTGGCTGCTCTAAGAGTATCACTGAAACACTGTCCCCCCTAAACCTCCAAGAACCGAGGAGCTACATGGACGTTTTGCTGCAGAACCACACCCTCAAATCAAAACCGAAAGGCATCAGGGAGGGCAGACCTAAGACCCAAATTAATTTTTGTGCTAATTACCATGCTTCCTTCATTCATGGTCCAGAGCATCTCACTAATGAGCACATAGACCCTTGCCCTACCCATTTTTTAAAAACTAGTAGGTATTGAGGTACAAGTCTAATTAATTAATTTTTTTTTATCTTTTAAGGCATGCCAAATTTAAATTTTTAAAAGCACCTTTCGAATTTTTGTAGATTACTCTCATAGACAAAAGGTATATATACCTTGTGTATTAGTTGCCGAAGAAAAAGTATAACAAATTCATGTAATTATTGTCACATTAGGCCAAAATTGTTTTAACAGGTGTATGATACAATAAAAATAAAAATAAAAATATTTCAATTTCAATATAAAGAGTTTTTTTTTTTTTTTTTCCAGCAATTAATACTTGGGTCGGCCACTCGGCCTATATGTATTTGACCAGTCGTTGGCCTTGGGTCGGCTCCTGTATTGTCTCCCTCTTCCACTGAGTTAGGAATCTATATGTTTCCAATGACAATTACTAGTAATAATTAATAAAAGAGTTGCTCACATCATTTGACCGGAAAAAAAATATCATAGGAAACAATTTGGAAGATTTGAAGGGAAAATAAAATGAGAGAAAATTTGAGGTTGCTATTGGGTTTGAACTTGGAAGTAATGTTGTGAAATGTCAAAGACTTGGTCTGATAGTTAAGGCTCGAGAGTCGGTGGTTTATTTCTTAGGTTTGGATTCAAAATCTCATAGCTGCTATGAATTTTTGGGGATGGATTCCTCTTCATATTCTATAATCTACGAATTTTTGGGGATGGACTCCTCCCCATACTCTATAATCTATATCCCTCAATACCCCTCCATAATCTCATTTTTTGTCGGTATCTTGAGCTCAAAATTATGATCCGAGTAGTGCACCTCGTAAATCAAGCAAGAACAACATGTGTACAAAATATAGGTGTGATCGGATATAGATAGATATGTGAATGAGCTACACTTTGTTTTGTAAATAGTAAGGTTAAACTATAGAATATATAAACCACTTATTTTTCATAACAATCTGCAAACTTGTTTGTCCGTCTATTAATATCCGATCAGATTGACATTTTGTAGACTTATAGTTATTTGCGTGTTCTAGAAGGTCAATAGTTTGAATCATAATTTTGAGTCCGAGATGGGGTGAAAATTGAGAGTATGGAGAGATGGAGTACGGAGAGGTGCTCCTCCCGATTTCTTATGGTATCAACTCATTCATATGGGAACAAAGATGCGAAGCAAAACAAAAAAAAAAATGTACGTAAATTAGTCTAGACATCTATATTATAAAAGAGCTCAGTTTTTTGAATTCCTTATATTTTCAGCCATTGGATTCAATGGATGGTCAAGATTGATTTTCACACCAGCCCTCAAGGGCCTAGATCGATTAAGCTTTTAATCGAT
>JAXBDA010006762.1:0-19720 GCA_036023075.1 Gaultheria prostrata
CCTCTATCACTCTTCGCCCGTGGACGTACCTTTAGAGCTTCGTGCTTTGGGGGAACCACGTAAATCTTTGTGTCTTTGATTTTCGCTTGTTGGTTTGTTTTCTCTTACTTCGTGGCCTGTCACAACACACCCACGTTTAGATACACCTTGGGCAGAATCGTAAGTTTATTACCCGACTTCCTTCTCCATAAACTGATCTAACTGCCACAAGCAGTTGCTACAAAAGGTTTCGCACATGCGGCATGCCGTTCTTCTTCTTCTCCGTGGAGACAAATTCCACCGCTGCTACTACACCCAGGATCCAACTCATAAAAAAATTAACTTTGAAATTTCATACAGGTTATGTTCCATCTTCTTCTTACATATTTATGAATACATATATGTGTATATGTTATTTCACCGATTGTTGTAATTTGTAAACGTTTTTATGTGGTGTAGATTTTTATGCGGTTTTTTCCGCCATGCATGCAATTCTGAAGGAGAGTAGTTTGTGGCCAGAGGATCCGATATTACGATTCTGAAGAGTCGAAAAATGTGGTTTAAGCCGACGTGAGAATTGAATGCTGAGATTTTTGCTCCACCGCTTGATTCTCAAAGAGTAGCTTCTTGCTACCCATTTGATTCTGCAGAGAGTGGTTTGTTGCCAGAGGATCGATTGAGGTTTAGAGAAGTCGGAAAGTGCGATTTCAATAGTTGCTAAGATTGCGTCAGAAGGTAATATATTTGATCTTTCTTTCCACTTTAATGTAATAGATTCAACTTCACCTTAGTGTATTCACTCATCGATAAAATATGGGATTTCCTAAAAATAAAAATAATAATGTATATCCCTACTTTTTTTCAAATACATAACCTCAAGTACTTTTTGTGGTTTGTGGAAATGCACTCAATTTGATGGTTAATTTTGGAATACAGTGTTCATATTTCCCTTCATGCATCCAGTTTTAAGGCTTTGACTTACCAGATGTCAATGTAAAATGACTCAGACGTGCTTCACTGCCATTGTCACTAATATAAAAGACTTTCTTCATACTGTCATACAAGAATGCGAAAAAGAAAAATAGCCCTTTCGCTTTGGGATAATTGTGAAGATAAGAATATTACAATGGATGAAATGCGAATAGAAAATCAAGTAATTATTTATTGATCATGGTGTGCCTTTAAACTGTTTGCATAATTTCAAAATCAAATCATGGGAAAAGCGACGGCGGCAACGTTGGTATAGTAATGTATGATTATATTACGTCCAATCCATGATAATACAGTGCATAAATCTGAAAAAGTATGAATAGTTTATTTGATGTATTATTTATCCACTGTTGTTTATTGGTCACAGTATAATTTTTTTTGCCATATAGAAGATATAATTTGACATATACATGATGATGCCCACAAGTTTCCTTTTACAGAAAAAAACTGCCACTCCATACCTGCAGTTCCTCTATTCGATTTACACAGGAAAAACAAATGGCTTCCCTCACACACTCTCTCTCTCTGTCTCTTTTTTTGTGTGGTAGTTAATGCAATGCTATGTATGTGTACATTTCACACTGATCACTCACTTCATCATCTTAATCTAGGTAGTGCAGAGACCAAAGGGAACAGGACAAAGTTCCACTCCAGAGATATGGAGAAAAGGTAATACTCTTTTTGTATTCCTCCTTATTTTACCTAAACGTATATTTGTTCCAATTTCTCTCAACAGATTTGTGTTCTTCTCTATGCATCCTTTTGCCCCCTCAATGAATTTGTGTTCCAATCTCTGTCTCCGTGTTGATAAATCCAAATAGCACATTATGCACTTCCGTTTTCTTTTCATCCAATCAAAATCTACTGTGTTTGTTTTGTTGATTTGTGTTTGTGCCCATTTTTATTTTATTTTTAAAGCCTTGATGGTTCTAAATTTCTAACAAAATAATCAACCAGTTAAGTCCTACTTTTGCCACTGTTATCTATCCTATCTCCAATTTACTGTTCTTACTTTCTTTGTTTGTGTGAATGTTAATGTGAACCAGTTTTGCATTCAACTTCACCATATTTTAAAAAAATGATTGCATGTGGAAAAGGACCGGGGTGGGTGTTGTGCACCCCTCGGTCATCCGATCATGTTTTGGACGGCCCGGATGTATCCGGCAATTTTAATTTAATTTTGATTTATTTTTACCGGTAAAAAATCAAAACACATCTGGGCCGTCCAAAACATGATTGGATGGCCGAGGGTGCATAACACCCGGGTGCACAACACCCACCCCGTCTCCATGGAGGAAACATGAAAGTGTAAGACCGACACAAAGAGCATGACCAAACCGGTTTAGTCGAGTCAATTTACATTACCAATTCGACTTGCACACGCATTTGCGTGTGCCCCGGCCTCTAGTATATATAAGTGCTCGTTTCATTTGTTGTAACATAATTTTTCTAATCTCGGCTGATTGAATAGGCACGTTTATTGTCCTTGTGTTTCTATCATTGTTGACACCCATCGCCATTGCTTCACCTCCATTGCTAGCCCCAACACAAATCCAACCCAATTATCACTAGCTCATTCTAAACTCAATCGTGAAATCATTACCGAGTAACTCAAATCCCAATTCAGATCATTTCAATCGGGTTTGATAGTTTTATCATGTATAGCAGTGGATTTGGGGATGGTTCATCTCCGCAAATAACACCACAGAGTTGTAGTCCCCCGATCCGACCGTTCATCTCCACAATCGATGGTTTAAATTCGCAAATGTATTCTTATCGCTAAGAAGATGAACAGTCGAATTGGGGGACTACAACCGGGGCTCTCCAAATCCGTATAGCAGTTGAAGGAAAGAGATGGGGTGCCCTGGAGAGAGAGGTATGTGGCGGCGGGTTACAAGCGGAGATTTCCCAATGATGGCTAATTCAGAAAAACTAGTTACGTTTATTCTGGATATCTAAATACAATAATACATTCAAGTACAATAATACTATGTTATTTGAATTCAGTATATGGTAATCAATGTCTGATTGTGACGTCGTGCGGTAAACCGGACTTTAGAATTTACAACAAGTTCAAAGGGTTAGATAAATCATGTTGCTTGTACTGAAGGAGTTTGTTTCGGTTTGAGAAGTTAAGCAGGAAATACAGAAGGTTGACATTGCTGTTAAATTAAAAGTCTTGGGTGTTCCACTAAGGAGTTTATAGAAAAAACTAGTTTTTCACGATTTTTTATGTTATGTATTATGAGAGAATGACCTGTCTTGATTTTAAAAGAAACTGACTTAGTGGAACACCCCGTGCTTGAATTGAAAAGAGTACAAATTCAGGGAGTAGTTTGTGACACAGGTCAAATCCTAGGGTTTTCTATCTAATAGTCCCAAGGCTGTACGGATGTATAAATTGTAACAACCCGAACTTACTATCCCATCAGAAACAGAACCACATCCTCAACTTTTCGTTCTGGTTTCGGAGTTGTGTTATCATGGCGCTCATGTTCGCAGAGCATCGCGGTATCTCATGTTTTCCATCCTCAGCTTTTCGTTCTGGTTTCGGAGTTGTGTTATCATGAGGTACCGCAATGCTCTGCAACAGGAGCGCCATGATAGCACACAACTTAGAAACAGAAACAAAACCACAGAGCTCAGGCGACGATAAGCACAGCCACACAGGTCTCTCTCTCTCTCTTAGGTATTTGTTGTGTAGTAACCGAACACACCTTCAGGATTAAGGCGATGTCTTGAATCCATTCAACGCAGATTAGAGGAGTTGTTATACAATTACATTAGATGGATCTTCTTTTATCGTTATATCGTTAACTCTAACCGCATTGTTCAATTTGTTGTTCATTTTTCATTTTTCTTTTATTGTGGATGTTCAATTTGTTCTTTTAAATTTGTTCATTTTTTAATTTGTTCTTTTATCATGGGAGGGTTGGCTCCCCATCTGACTCTGAGACAACTAGGAATGAGAAAATATGGAAGAAGGCGATATCGATAGCCTGAACTTTTCCACGATTTCTTCCATAAAGCTTTCATTCACTCTATGCTGTTACCAAATGCTGAGATTTTGATCTTCTTTTCCAAAAAGAAAGGAAATTGTCTTCTAAACGAGGGAGGAAGGGAGGGAGTCTTATCTTCGTCATATGCCAAATTGAACTCTCTCTCTCTCTCTCTCTCTCTCTCTCTCTCTCTCTCTCTCTCTCTCTCTCTCTCTCTCTCTCTCTCTCTCTCTCTCTCTCTCATCTGTATAACTTTACCAAGAACTGGTTTTGACTGTTGTTAGGGTTTGTGGATGTCGGAGTAAATTAGGGCCTTTTTCGGTTTCTTGTTTTCTAGTGGCGATGTTGATGGCGGATGAAAGGTTTAATCTTTGGGACTTCGACGATTTATTGGCGGGCAGCGATGCTGGTAGAATCCCTAGTGATCGTCAAGCTATCTGGGAATTTAAGGAAGAGAATCCTGATTCAGTGCAGGTGTGCATGTATTTATAGCTGATTCCACCAGAATCGCTGCCCACCAATAAATCGTCTAAGTCCCAAAGATTAAACCTTTCATTCGCCATCAACATCGCCACTAGAAAACAAGAAACCTAAAAGGCCCTAATCTCCGACATCCACAAACCCTAACAACAGTCAAAACCAGTTCTTGGTAAAGTTATACAGATGAGAGAGAGGGGGGAGGGAAAGAGCGAGGGGGAGAGAGTTCAATTTGGCATATGATGAAGATAAGACTCCCTCCCTTCCTCCCTCGTTTGGAAGAAGAAGAAGATCAAAATCTCAACATTTGGTAACAGCACAGAGTGAATGGAAGCTAACTTTTACATCTACTTTTCATTACTTCTCATTATCAATATAATAATACCCACTAACTTTTTAAAAAGTAATTTACTTTTAAGGGCAAAATAGAAAATGTACCCACTAACTTTTCAAAACAAATACTTATTAAGGGACAGTCCAAAATAAAAATGTACACACTATAAAAGGGACGGAGGGAGTATTACTTATTAAGGAACAACCCAAAATGGAATAGTCGACTATAAAAAAAAAGGGACAGAGGGAGTATTATTATGTATTACCATATTAACTGTAAAAAGTTTGGATTTTAGTTTTCTTCGCATAAATAATTTTTTTCAAAGACCTACAAGACGAACATAGTACCCCTTTTTTGTGTGTGTGTGTGCTTGTGAAGAGAACGAGACCAGGCTCCCGTGGCTCAAACTAGTGGTGCTGCATTGAGGTAGATGGCACTCATTATCAACACTAGGTAACGAACTCGCATACTAAGGCCTCCCTTGGGTAAAAAAAAATCAGTTTGGTTTTTTTTTTTTTTGGTCCTTATACAAAAGAATTTCGCATTTATAAATCTTACGTCGATATTTTATGATTTCTTGATTCGTCTCGACAAGAGGAATCTAAAAAATATTCCATCTGTCCCAATTTTTTTGCTCACTACGAAACTACGCGCAATTTTCAAACTAAAAATTAATGTATTTATCAAAATAATTTTTGAATTTTTTGCACCGTATTAAAATTTTCAATGAGATCTATCAAACAAGATCCACATTGATTAGAAAATTATTTTTGCAAGTACATTATTTTTTAGTTTGAAAATTGCACATAGTTTCGTAGTGAACAAACAAATTGGGACGAAGGGAGTACCAATTATGATAAAAAAATTTAAAAAATTCACTAAAGACAAAAATAATCCAAATTTGGTGGTTTATTGGATTTTTTTGTCTTTATTCATAAAACATTAAATTTCGTTAATAACTTTATAGTACTTTTTAGATTTCTCTCGTCGCGAAGAATCAAGAAACCACAAAAAATCGATGCAGGATTAACAAATGCAAAATTCTTTTTGAATAAGGACAAAAAAAAAAAAAACCAAACTGGGTTTTTTTTGGGAAACCAAGTGTAATGGCTAGTATTCAAAATTCAAAGGAGACCAACATGTTAATGGTCACAAAGGAGCAACATTTCATCAGCTAAGGAAATAAATGAGAACTACAATACTATTCAAAATAGTCCATACAAGTAAGAAAAATCTGAAGAATATTTAAAAAAATATATATATGAATTTCCGAAACTAAACGAATAGTAGATCCATAGGTGAATAGAATTTTAATCCGTATCTAATCAGGAAATTACTAATGATACATGGGAACCGTGAAAGAGTCCATAACTAAGTCATTTAGCAAGACAACGCGCAGTTGCTTAATCGAAAAAAGGAAATTGAGCCCAACAATCTTGCCCGGATGAGCCGACATAGGCAGGCAGACTTCACCTAGGTTATATCTGCTACCTTAGTTGCTTAGCTACAGCGACTCGTGTGACACATCGGTTGTATCCTCATAACATGCATCGACAAAAAACCAAACAAGCAGAAGTTCACTTGAAAACAACAAAGCATCAGTACATTGCAGTTCTCTTTCCCCTCATTTCCAATATCCAAAAATTAATATTCACAAATTAAAGGATCCAACTTGCTTGGAAAGTTTTAATTCTAATTAAGAGACAGAGTTAAACAAACGTCCTTACCAACAATTAAATTATTCCATGAGCCAAGCACATCGTAGAAGGGCACATCGGTTGCATAATCTTTGAGACGAGCAACGGAGGTTCGTTTTACCCATCTCTATCCCATGGCATACTTTTGTGTCCAGCTACGTGCAGTGGCCTCATATTTGACCCTGTCAGTCTTGTACATGTGAGCTATTTCTGGCACAAGTGGGTCATCGGGGTTGGGGTCCGTCAACAGGGAACATATGGACAACAATACCTGCAAAAAGTTGCAATTAAAACTGAATTCTCCCAACTTAAAGAACAAAATGGTACTCATAACTTCAAAAAAACAATAGTCACAGCTACTTTACATGGGGTCTTCAATGTTTATGTACCCGTGTTTCATGGGTTATTTGAATCGGTAGTTCTATGCAACCCACTCCTCATTCCATTGAGGCACATAAAAACCAGGAGAATAACATGTGAAACTAAACATTGTAAGAATAATGCAAAGAGAATAGGACCATGGCTTTTATAAGCCAGACAATCATAACATAACACGTGATCTATACATTTACGAGTCCCACTATACAATAAAATGCTTTATTCCAGAAACACAGTTATTTCCATCTATGCTTTACAAGATACACCACAAGATACACCAGCTAAAGTTTATAAAATTCATGGCCTAAAGAATGAAAGCAAAACATATAGATTATTAGAAATAATGGATGGAAGATGGACCAGACCTTAGATATGGTTAGTGCTGGACTCCATTGTTCCTTCAGAATATCGAGACAAATACTTCCATTACTATTAATGTTGGGGTGGAATACCTTTGTCCTGAATGCCACCTGTAACATTAAACTCATCAGCCTTCTCAAATCTCAGTCCCGTATCGGACAGAAGATGCACATAATATTATATTGGTGCAAGATAAAGTTACTAGCTTTTCATAATCCATCAAGCAAATCTATTCCACAAAACGTGCACATCACATGCATGCCTTCCACGCACAGCGGCTTGCAAGAAAGTAAAACTGTTAAAATGGGATTTACACCCTTTGATTACCCTGGCAACAGTTAGAATTGGGAAATTCAATCTTTTCATCAATGTCAGGGAAAACTACCCTCCCAAAAGAATAAACAGCCTCATTTTTCCTTTGTATACAGCTTTTAACTCTTTTGTTCACATCAGCTCCTCTACCAGTCATCTTAATGGGTAAAATCAGATTATTTTCCACAAAATGTAAGCCTTCCCCCTATCGCAGTCTAGCCCTTGACACAACAGCTTCATTTGATCGAAAATGAATAGTGAGAAACAGATTAACAGTCACAGGGTTCTAGAACATAATATCGATCAACTGTTGAGAATCAGAGCACTTACCTTGCCTCAAAACAGGAGGCTTGTCAATTTTTTGATGAGTCAACGAAAACTTAACTATAATATGGCAACTTGAATCTTGACCCCTTAGTTTTAACAGAGAGTAACGGGATGGGTCATCTTAACTTGCAATACAAAGGCGGTAATATGGACAGTGTAAACTAATCACAGACACGATGGCAATCCTTAACACCTATGAAACTTCAAACATGTAAAGGCATGCAATATTAGCTGCACACACACTGAACTACAAAATGTGACTAAGCATCAGACAGGAGAAAAATTCTACCTTAGGGGGCTTAAAAGGATAATCAGGAGGAAAATGAATGGAAACCAGAAATACGCCTCCAGCATACGGGCTCTCAGTAGGTCCCATAATCGTTGCTTGCCAATGAAACATGTCTTCAGCTACAGGACCTATTGAAATTAGACAAGAAAGTTATATATCTAAATCACTTCCTCACTAACCACAAAGTATAAGCAAAATGCAGACACCAAAATAGTCATAAGTTTATTCATATAGTATACCGGCACTGCATGATGTAGGAGGGTCCTTCTGTAAATCCTTGAGCTCCTTCAATATGCGTTTCGATGCCATAAATACCACACAGGCCTACGAGCTCAATCAAAGATGTGATCTACCACACTGAAATACCTACACAAGGAGGAGACACAAGAGGAAACAAGATCAAATACACTCCACAGACCTAGGAAAGCAACAATGAAGTCTCTTTCAAGTTCTACATCGTTTCTTTAGTGCAGCATTTATTTTGCAAAATAAACCCCCACCAAAGTCATACAATTTCCCATAGACACTTACCAAAGTTCTAAAATCGCCCTATGAGTCCCATTGAAATAAAAATACTTTATTGCCTCTGTGTTACATCTCTAGTCTTTCCCAGATTTTTTTCACTTAATGCAATACAGAGAGCATTTTTAGCCAAGCAAATTATGAAGAACCAACTTTGCAATCAGATGAACCAGCGAATGAACCACCACCACACCCACAGATGTATGGGTCTGCAGATGTATGGGTCTGTATCACTTGTCTTACCCGTGTATGTGTGTGTGTGTGTGCTTGTACAAACATATCCATCTTTGGTTGCAATTTTTTTATGCATCGCGGGTCTTGAGCATATTTTGCTTCATCCATGCCAAACAAGTGATATCATCATATCAATGACTATTTTTATAAAAAAAAAATTAAAAATAATGTCCTAAAATATTTCATTGGTAAAGCATGTTGTATGCTATTTGAAATTTAGGTCCTTCAATCAATAATTCTGGCTCCGCCCCTGCAGAGAACTAACTATTGGGCTTGTTAAGCCTGATTAAACAGGGGACATTACAGTAACCGGTGCTGTAAATCCTAACTTATAAATACTTGATAAGGAGCCGCCGATGTAACTTATACTCTCTCCATTCGATACACAGTGCGTGAGCCATCTACACAGTCGGATAACCACGTAGAAGTCTCTGCGTCTTACATTCTTATTTTCAGTTCTCGATTATTTTCGCGCGGTTATCTTCCTTTTAAAAATAGCTGTGTGTTCGTTGATTTGTCCAATTCTCTACAGAAAACACACCGATACAAAGCGATCCAGAAAAAAAAAAAAAAAACAGAGGATCAACTAAACAATCGACAGCTATTGTCCAGATCTCATCATCTCGCTAAAGAAAAAAACAACTAGAGTTCGTATACGCTACAGAGTGTAAATATATATATATATATATATATCAGCATATAGATATAGAGAGAGAGAGAAGAAAAGAGAGGTCAGAGGAGGGATACCTGATGGAGGAGAGGGGAAGGATTCAGCTGATGATTGAATTATGGCGATGGAGAGAGAGAGGCAGGGCAGGCAGGCGGCCAGCCTGCTTTCTAGAATTTTCGATTAAAGTAAAGAGCAATTGGCGTTGGATTTACGGCAAAGCTGTCTTTTTTTATACAGTACGTTACCCCCAACCCGCAACAAAGAGGTTCGGGCCGACTTCGGATCCTATTCGGGCGGTATTGATTTTTTGTTTTTCAGTTTTTTACAATACTTTTTTTTTTATCCTAATAGCATAGTACTACTAATGATTAGGGTAAATCCAAAGGAATAGTTAGGCATAAATATACAATATTTTACCTATTGAAGAGAAGGACAAGGAATTTTTGTAATAAAACATAAAGATATTGTTTGTAATTATGATTTAATTAAAGGATAAAACACAGCCACTCTCCCTTTATTTTCTCACAAATACCCTCACTCCCTAAAAAAATTAGAGAAATGTCACTAATTTTTAAAAGTTAAAAAATCAAAAGAAAAAAAAACAACAACAACTCGTACGTCCGGCCGACTACCACCCCACCTCCGGCGACCAAAAAAAATTAGTGAAATGTCACTAATTTTTAAAAGTTGAAAAAAAAAACTTGTATGTCCGGCCCACCACCACCCCACCTCCGGTGACCACTTCCGGCAACCAAAAAAATTAGTTAAATATTACTAATTTTTAAAAGTTAACAAATAAAAAAAAACAACTCCTACGTCCGGCCAACTACCACCCCACCTGGTCAAGACGGTAACGGGACAACGGCTCCATAGCCGACCCTAATCCAGTGGATCAAGACGGTCACTAATTTTTTTGATCGATCTTGGTTGTATTTTTGTGTTTTTTTTTAGATAGATTGATTGAAGATGTTTGGGAGAGCGCTGAAGAAGAGCGATAACAACAAGTACTATGAAATTATTGGGTTTCGAAGAGCACTTCACAGGATGGTCTAAAAAAGGCTTATCGTAAAGCCGCTATCAAGAATCATCGTGATAAGGGTGGTAATCCTGAAAAGGTACAATTCTTTTTTTTATTCCCAATCAATCTGGGTGTTATTTGGGTGATTTTTTTTTCTTTTTCTGTATGTATGTTTGTATGTAGATCTTTAGCTATGTGGTCGAAGAAAGGTACTTCTTTTGCCTTTTTTATAGATCAATGATGTCAAATTTTGTGTCTTTAATGTTTAGTGATCATTGGTGCCTGGGTAATTTCGTAGATGATTGTGGCTCTTGGGCTTGATTTGTGGTAGACTGGGTTTTCACCTACGAAATTAACCAGACATTAATGATCAACTAAACATTAACGGCACAAAATTTGATATCATTGATCTCTAAAAAGGCAAAAGAAGTACATTTCTTCGACCACATAGCTATAGATCTACATGCAAACATAAATACAGAAAAAGAAAAAAAAATCACCCAAATAACACCCAGATTGATCGGGAATAAAAAAAAAGATTGTACCTTTTCATGATCACCGCCCTTATCACGATGATTCTTGATAGCGGATTTCCGATAAGCCTTTTTTAGATCATCCTGTGAAGCGCTCTTCGAAACCCAAGAATTTTGTAGCACTTGTTGTTATTGCTCTTCTTCGGCGCTCTCCCAAACATCTTCAATCAATCAATCTAAAAAAAACACAAAAATACAATCAAGATCGATAAAAAAAATTAGTGACCATCTTAATCCACCGGAGTAGGGTCGGCTATTGAGCCGTTGTCCTGTGACCGTCTTAACTAGGTGGGGTGGTAGTTGGCCGGACATAAGAGTTTTTTTTTTTTTTTTTGATTTGTCAACTTGTAAAAATTAGTAACATTTCACTAATCTTTTTGGTCGCCGGAAGTGGTCACTGGAGGTAGGGTGGTTGTGGACCGGACGTATGAGTTTTTTTTTTTTTTTTCAACTTTTAAAAATTAGTGATATTTCACTAATTTTTTTGGTCGCCGGAGGTGGGGTGGTGGTCGGCCCGACGTACGAGTTGTTTTTTTTTCTTTTAATTTTTTAACTTTTAAAAATTAGTGATATTTCACTAATTTTTTTAGGGAGTGAGGCTATTTGTGACAAAATAAAGGGATAGTGGGTGTGTTTTATCCTTTAATTAAATCATAATTACAAACAATGTCTTTATGTTTTATTGCAAAAGTTCATTGTCCTTCTCTTCAAATAGGTAAAATATTGTGTATTTATGACTAATTATTCCATTTATATTATTTATTTTTCAACTTTAAAAAATTAGTGACATTTAACTAGTTTTGCAGTAGGGTATTTTAGTAATCATACAGCACCCTTGTCTTTATGTTTGATTACAAAAGTTCATTGTCCTTCCCTTTAAAATTGTCAAATATTTTGAATTTTTGACTAAGTGGCCCATTTAAAATACTACAATATTTTTTTTATCCAAATATAATGAATGCAGCCTTTGAATCGCCTTAATTCAAAAAAAATTTGTATAAAAATTCATCACATCAATATGAACTTAATTACTATATTTTTTTCCCCATATATTCATAGAATTTATCTCGAATTCTTCAGATTTGTATGTTATGAATTTTAAACAAATGTCACGAACATTTGCGCAAATGATACGGATTTCATACATAATACTCCTATTAATATGAATTTTTGTACAAAATATTACTATGAATCAAGCAATTCAAAAGGGTGGCATAACGTAAACATTCATCTTGGCACTTGCATGATCCGAGCCGTTCATTCCGTTCGTTGCCGATATCAACAGGTCGTATGTTGCACCACAAGATCCCCGGATCCTCCATTCTCTCATCCTCTCCTTTGTCCTGCTCTCTCTCATATTCCTACCAAACCCATAGAATTTCCAAAATCCAATTTCCGTCCATTCTTCTCTAAAATTTCCCAGTAATCTCAATCTCTCTCCCTCCAATCCAAAATCCTTTCCGATACAGCCACTCATAGTATCCCATGGTGATTCATTGTTGGGTAAAATTCCCGAACAGTAGCGGATTCAAAGAACATAGTAATTCCATAGATATACAAAATCGAAATACAATTACAGAACGTATTGAAACGAATGAAGGCAAATTAAAAATTAATTGAAATGACAAGAACGACAAACCGAATGAAAACGAACGAGTATTGTGAACCACAGTATCCTTAAAGAAGATTCGCCGCCTACCGTGGTATTGTAGACTTTGCCGGCGCCTTCCTCCCAGAATAAAATGGCAACAACCACAAAACACCTCCGTCGGCTGATTTGGTGAACTAACTCGCGTCGACCTCTCTCTCAAAGAACGTTGATCTGGAAAATGTAAATTGGGGCACGCAATTCTTGAATTCTAAAGCAAAGGCAGAGGCTCCCTTTATATAGGTGGAGCAGGAATCTTCTCATTCAATACGGAAATCAATAGGGGAGCCTACCTAATCAATAGGGCACTTCAATTCTTGCAATTGAATTTTGAAACACCCAATATAAATCTGAATTTGAATCGAGGAATGAATAGGCCAATCTCAATCATGGGGTGTATTGACCAGCCTTTATGACGCGTATTAACCAGCCATAAAAACGTGTAATATCTAACTCCGTGGATCCTTTCGCTTGCCTCGAGAGACCCTCCGAATGGCCCGATTCATTCACACCAAATTTATGAGAAATTTCTAACATATTTTAGTCAGGTTTGGCTTAATAAGCCGGTTGGTGTTTTTTTTTTTTCCGGTCTTTATTCAATTTCTTCCTATGTGTTAGTTTCGCGTCAAATTTTTGTGAATTATTTCGTTTGTCTCGATAAGAGGAATCAAAAAAGTAAAGTGCTCGAAACTATTTTGTTTAGATAAATACAAAAATAAGCCAAATTACAAAAATTTGAGGCAAAACTACACATTCGAAAACAAATTGAATAAAGAAAAAAAAAAAAAACCCAACCGGTGCCAAACAGGCCCTTTGTTTTTTTTTGTTTTTTTTTTTGACTGATTTTAGAGTTGCATTATGATTCAGATGTAATTCGCATGTATTAACCTCGTGTAAAGATGGTAGCCAGATGTTTAACTCCTCAAATTACTTTTATTCAAAATAGCCATTCAATCAAGATCAAAGAATTTTCCCTTAAATTTCTGTTTCCTAGCATAGAACAACTAAATCTCAATTTTCCTACAGAATTTCTTGCAAGATTGATTGCCCAATGTTTCCAAATTGGTCCAACTTCGCCACTCTGACAGAAGCTAAATATGGAATTTAACTTTGGCGTAGGTCCCACTAAAAAGTGATATCGTGTATTGCAGGGGTGGGACCTACACCATTTTAACCAATAAAAGGAAGGATTTTGTTCACCCTCTTTTATGGAGGATGAACAAAATTGCACTCCTAAATATGTATGCAAGCTTCAAACACCCTTGAAGTGAAGAAACCTTTACTCACCATGTAGGCTTATTCTAGCTTCTATACTTGCCGGAACAAATTTCTGACAAGAAGGAAAGAATTAAAAGAACAACAACAACAATCAGATAATCAAGGGGTCTGCACATTGGAATCCTTGGACTTGTTCTCTTCGGAAGACGGCCGGTTCTCCGAGTCGGATTGCCGGATCTCTTCAATCATCCTAACAACCTCTTCCATACTCGGTCGCATATCCGGGGCCTTCACAATACAAGACATCCCAATCTGCAACATCTGCACCATATCCTCTTCAATGTTTTGGTACCTCATCAACTCCACGTCGAAAACCTCAGCCGTCCATTCCTCCCTCACGACCGACTGGACCCACCTAGGAAGGTCCACCATGTCGTCGCGTGCAGGCGATTGGATCGGTGGTTTTCCTGTCAACATCTCAAGTAATAGGACTCCAAAGCTGTACACATCGGATTGGTGAGTCTGTTTTCGTGTTTCAGTAACTTCAGGAGCACTGTAACCAGCGTGTCGTGATGGAGCAGGCAGGAAGTTCATTAATGGGGATAGGCCGTAATCGGCAACGCAAGCGTTGCTGTCTTGGTTGAGGAGGATGTTTGAGGACTTGATATTTCCGTGACTGAATTTTGGACCGCCGACAGAATGGATGTGGGCAATTCCCTTGGCGACTCCAAGGGATATCTTGACTCTTGATTCCCAATCTAGTGGAGTTCTTCTGTCATCATCCCTGTTTCCTGTGGTTTTATAGGATTGATCAAATCTGATTCAGCACAAGGAGTTTTTGGAAACAAATTTTTACCCAACTAATATTGCAGATTTAGAAGGACTGACGTGCATTTTTACCCAACTAATTCAGCATAGGTTGCTTCATAAGCTATATCCCTCAACCATGTTCCCTTCTTTGAATAACGCACCAGAGGGACCGAATCACAGCCTTAAAAAAAGAAGCAAGTGATTTCATAGGGGTGCATTTGGGGGCTGGGAGGATAGAGCTATTATTGAGTATGAATCCCGTGCTATTACCAGTATTGATTACGCTAATCAGGGGGTGATGAGAGGGGTTAACTAGAAATAATCTTAATCTCACTTGGTTGCATGAAGTGACCGGAGCTAGATTCTCACTCCTGGCAACAAGAATTTAAACCATATGATCAAGTGTTGGTACCTACTATCGGTTTTACTCAAAGGGTTAAAGCTAGATACAAAAACCAAGGGCTTGTATTCCAGCGGTTTATCGGTTAGGAATTAGGATACAAAAACCGCCGGTCGCGGAAAGTTGTTAGACTGGTCCATAAGAGCTAAACCATAAAAAATAGCATAATTATGCAATGAGGTTGAACCAATCCTTCATGGAGTGGCCTATTATAGACCGATGTGAACAACCCTTATTCCTTTTGCTATGAAAAAGCGGTGACTCCAACGGAGAGAAGCTTAACGGTGTTTATCTCCTGGTCCTCCCCACATGGGAAACCAAGGTTCGAGCTCCCCATACTAACTCTAACATACTAACTACTAACACTTCTTGCTTGTACTCGAGAAAAAAGAAAAGAAAAAAAAGAGGCTAGATACAAAGCTAATTTATGCACTACTTGTGCAGAGTAACTACTCCCAATCTGAACTTGCATTATAATATTGACAGCCCACGCTTTTACCAATTGAAACATAGCTTATGAAGCTGAGAAAAAGACAGAGAAGATGAAAAGGCATACCATGCAAGAGCGTATACAAGTTGCCACCCTGGATGTAATCAGAAACCAGGAGCTTCTCATCTTTCGAGTAATAATACGCCTGGAGGGGCAGAACATTTGGGTGCTGCCCTACACTCCCTATAATCTCCATCTGTTGTTCAAATTCCTTCTTCCCCACCGCTACTTCTTTCAACCGTTTAACCACCACTATTGTTGACTCCTCCAAGACAGCCTTATAGGCCGTCCCATAACTTCCCTTACCCAGTACCTCAGCTGAAGCCCTCAATAAATCCTCGAGATCAAAACCATAACCTGACCCTTTAAAGAAAACCAACTTGTTTTTTTCAGGCTCCTGCACCCCACTACCGAAATCCATGTTTTTCTCACTCCTTCCACCAATAGAGGCCTTCCCCTTCAACACACTGCTGCCCCCATTATCGTTTCTCTTTAAACAGCACAATAATAAGACTAGAGCGATAAGTAGCAGAAAAACGGACCCTCCAACTATAATGGCAATAAGAGCTGTTCTAGAGAGTTTCTTTCTGGAGCTTTGCTCTGAATGAAATGGGGGTGGAGAAACGTTTGTAGGGGAAGGAGAAAGAGAAGGAGAAGGAGAAGGTGGAGGCAATACGTTAGAGCACGGATTTAGAGGCAGGCCGCATAATAAAGAGTTTCCAACAAATGAAGAGTTGGGGAAATTTTGAAGGGAAGGTGGAATTGAGCCATTAAGATGATTGTAGCTTAAATTCAAATGTTTGAGTCTTGGCAGGGTGATGTTGGGAATGGGCCCAGAAAGGGAGTTGTTTTGAAGGTTCATTCCAGTAAGCTGGGTCAGATTCTGAATTGTTAAAGGAATACTGCCTGTGAAGGAATTAAACGAAAGATCCAGAACATTAAGTTTGGGAGAAAAGGAGGATGGCATAGCACCAGAGAAGTTGTTATGTTGAAGGAATAGGTACTTAAGGGACGGGAGGGAGGGGATATCAGAAGGAAGAGTTCCACTGAGAGCATTGGAACGAAGGCTGAGAACCTGCAAGGTATCTAACTTTCCAAGGGTGTTTTCTGGGATAGGACCCAATAGTCCAACACCGGGAAGTCGAACGGCAATTACGTGGGTGCCGTTTGAAGTGCAAGTGATGCCTACCCAAGTGCAAACAGGGCTAGCAAGATTCCAGTTGAGTTTCCGTCCATGAGGGACAGCAGCAGCAAATGCAAGAAGGGCTTTTTTCTCCAACCTGAGGTCGGCAAGAGCCAGAGGAAGAAGAGTAACAATGACAACTATGGAACTGAGCAGCAGAAAAGTAAAGAAGATTTTCATCTGGGGTTTGTCAAACGAGGCTTTGGAGACTGGACTTGGTATAGGCCTTGCTTTTTCCTGGTTCAGGAAGAACCTAAAACAGAATGAAATACCCAAATAGAAATGAATCAATTAATGTTAATCGTGAAGAAATGAAAAATTAACTTCATCACAAGCATGAATTGTAGCAATAACAACCTCATAGCTTCCAGAATCAGAAGTAAAAACCACGAGGGTTCGGGACAATGCTTTAGTACGGATTTCAAAGACGGCAGAACAGGAAAATATTTTAGAAAAGCGACCATTTACCAATGTAATTTGAAAAAATCAACTCAACCTGTCAAAGGGACTATGCCATCAACATATGGTCATACTTGCCAAAGATCTATAGCTGTTATAATATCTTAGTTAATGAATATCAGACTTCTTCACATTAGCCACACAATGGAAACCGAATATAAAACCTTGAAAAAAAACAGGTTTCATGTATTTTACCGTATTATACTAGTATCTCCATGTTTATTATTTAAAGTTTGTAGTTGAGCAATGAAATGCCACACAATGAGTCAAGAGGAGAATTAATCAATGCCGGAGACTAGCATGCGTTTGGAAGACAAATCCAGGAAACAGTTAAGACAGCCGCCCAAAAAAGATACTCCCTCCGTCCCTTTTTAAATGTCCACTATGGGAATACGTGCATTTTCAAACCCCTAAAAAATGTATTTTTCTATACAATTTTATGTCTCTCTTTACACCAAATTAAAGTGCTCAAAGAGTATTTTAATTTGGTGCAAAAAAATTTCAAAATTTTTTAGAGGAAATACATTTTTTTACGTCCTAAAAAATACACGTTTCCCAAAGCAGACATTTAAAAAGGGACAGGGAGAGTACAAAATTAGTTGATTCATGTACCTGTAGGATAGAGAATTGTATTATAAAAAGTGGATATAGAACATTCAGTATGAAAATGTACCCGTATCGATATGGGGCACTAGTGTAACACGCATAAGATTAGGAGGGCAGGGCTGAAATATTAATAAAAGAGAGTTTTGAACCATCTTTTAACTTTAACAAATTATTTTCTCATCTTTTCTATGAAAAATAAAGTCAGCACATTCTGTTTCTCTTTTTGTGTATCCATTAACAACAAAAAGTTTGAAAAAGGAAAGAACAGCAATAAAACACAAAAGCAAGAGGCGAAGGCATCTCAGAAGGAAAAAGCTGAGGTTCAAATCATTTTTTTATCACCTTCCAAGCAAACCCTACCCCCACAAAAATGAAAGAAATAAAATAAACAGAACAACTCTGCCGGCCGGGACACCCTGCATTACCAAACTAAAATTTAAGAAGAAAAAAAAAAAAGAACAGTTCTACATACAATTTTTAAGTGAACTACAAGACCCGGCATTTTAACAATTCTCCGATATCGCCATAGAAAATTGAGAGACTAATTTACCAATAATTTCTTGGGTTTTTTGCCAGTTGTTCTTGTTTCCGATTGCTTTTTCAGAAAACTGCTTTTTATTTTTAGAAAAAAAAATGGACGTTTCAATATTTGATTGTAACAAAAATCGTTTCTGAGAATTTCAAAACAACTTTTTGGATTGTGTTTTCCAGATAGGCTCTTCTCAAAACAGTTGTCAAAAACAAGTTTTAATTCCCTCAAATTAAACAAAGTTTCTTAAAAACAACCACCAAACACCAAAAGTCAAAACTGACTAATTCTTGAACCATCTCCGGCGGCCTTGTTCCAATTTCTGGCTAAAACTCAAAATTGACTTATTGCGCTTTACGAGACAGTTCATTCTCTCACGATACACCGACTTAAAAATTGACTAAAATCAATTTCTAACATCGGGAATTAGAACAATTACTCAAAAATTCTTTTAGGAGCCTCTCAAATCCTTGATTCAAACCTCTACCAAATTGAGTTTTACTCAAATCAGAAAAACTCAAATTTTGAACGGCTATTTCTCTTTCTTCAATCTACAAGCGTGCCATTAATAAAGGGTTTTCTCATTGTTATGCTTCGATTTTTTACTTTGTTTTTAATTAGAGAATTTAGAGTGCTTCAATATCATGTGAAGCTTCAGTTACAATATTACACAAATTTGAGTAATTAAAAACTCTAATATGCAAATATATTTGTCC
Source organism: Gaultheria prostrata (assembly GCA_036023075.1). NCBI lineage: Eukaryota > Viridiplantae > Streptophyta > Magnoliopsida > Ericales > Ericaceae > Gaultheria > Gaultheria prostrata. The sequence goes on from JAXBDA010006762.1 coordinate 19,179, forward strand.
TTACAAACATGTACAGATTCATTACCTTGAAAAATCCAGACCATGTCCAGCAGTGTGGGTGCTTTTTTCTTACAGAATTTTTCAGCCTGTCGAAATGTTGAGCTACAGAGTCGCCATTGAAGCTCCTTCCTCACTTAAAAACCCAAAATCCACATTTCTTCACGATTCATCTAAGGATTCGAAAGTAAAACCGTTACTACATTTAGCTGAAATCGGCTACTGCGTCAGAGGTTAGGATTCCAGTTCTCATCCCAACAGCACTGCGCATATAGAAACACCCACAAATGTGTACACACACACAGAGAGAGATTATGAGAAGAGTTTCGGAGGAAGGGGAAAGGCAAAAGGAGTGAGTGTTAGTGTGTGTGTGTGTGTGTGTGTGTGTGTGAGAGAGAGAGAGAGAGAGAGAGGGGGGGGGGAAATTTTGGGTACCAGAGCAAGCCCAACAAACTCCCTAAATTGGCTCACATCCCTATTTTAGGGAGCCAAACCCCAATATTAGGCTCCAACAAACTCCCTAAACCCCTCCCTAAAATACAAAA
>JAXBDA010006763.1:0-19713 GCA_036023075.1 Gaultheria prostrata
TAGGGAGGCACTATTCATTTTTGTATTTTAGGGAGGGGTTTAGGGAGTTTGTTGAAGCCTAATATTGGGGTTTGGCTCCCTAAAATAGGGATGGGAGCCAATTTAGGGAGTTTGTTGGGCTTGCTCTTAATTTCTCTCTCTCTCTCTCTCTCTCTCTCTCTCTCTCTCTCTCCTTCTTGACTTGACTGACTAGGGAGCACCACGAAACCGGTGTTCCGCTAAGGTAGTTTTTGGCTTTTTGGCTTTTCACGGCTTTTTATGTGATGTGTTGTGAGAGAGTGACTACCTCGATTTTAGAAATAAGGTGGCTTTTTGACTTTTTTTAGTTAGCGGAATAGGGCCTAAATAATGCTTCACCAAACCCATTACTCATTATTTAATTAAAATAGGGAGAGTAATAGAGACGAATTGCTAGGGTTTGAAAGAGACGTGAGTTGGTAAAATGAAAAATGTGCACTGTTCACTACTACTTTTAGAAAGAAAAAAAATTATTGAGGCTATTGGGAATGGCCTAAGTTCATCAATACAGCCTCTCTAAACAAACTTTGAAGGTAAAGTAGATAGCAAACCCTTAAAAAAATATCAAAAAACCAGCCTCCCTTAGCTGCCTCAACAAATTATTAATGCTACAGGAACTTAACAAATGAGAGGAGCCACTGACTCACTTTCTTTGTTTTAGTATTTCCCAACTTAATAAAAAAATTATAGAAAGATATTTCAATAGAAAAGTATGAGTAGAAAGAAAGAATATTTTAACACAATTAAGTTAAAATAGAGAGTCTGATTCTGTAATTTTTCGTAATAAATGGCTTGCTAAAGTATAAAAGATGTTTTTGAGGTTAAAATTGATGCAATTTTGATGCTCGCATCCCAAGAGACTTTTTAAACTCAAGAGCCATTTTCCAAGAAGCTGCATCATGTTCAATCTTCTACATTAAACGACATCCTGTGTTATGATTTTCCATGTAGAGGAACTAGAGAAAAAACTTCATTCCAAAAGACTAGAGCTATTTCCAACTGCTTTCCATAAGACCATTTTGTGGAAAATGGTGAAATTTACTATGCACCCACAAACGACTACCGACTCTCTCCAGAATGAATAGGACTTTGTGAGCCTGGATGATCTAAATTGATTATTTTTTTACAACTCGATGAACCTATAGTTTCCCAAAAGATAAAATCTGAGATTTTATTAAATCTCTTTCCCTTGATTTTATCAAATTTTGATTTCATCTTGATAAAATCGTTTGGGAAAACTATATTTAAGTATGAGTTTGGAACACAAGTAGCACATTTGATTGGAACCCATTTATCTCAAAATTAATGCGTTGCATAGAGTTGATTGATATTCAATCGGCATGATTTTTTTTCCCGGTTGATGCTGTCAACAAAACTAAATAATTAACAACTTCACGTAGTGTTGGTTGATGTTCAATCGGCATAATTTTTTTTTCCCGATTGATGCTATCAACAAAACTAAATAATTAACAACTTCGGTCATGTAGGTGTGTGACACCCCGTTTTTTTTTAAGAATTTAGGCATGTGTCAATATTTTTAGGAATATTTTCAAAATATCGTTTCTACCCTGTTAATAGTGTCACAACACAAGAATGCGGCACGAGTCGCCACTACAAGAAAAAATACAAATGACGACGAATCAGTTTCGTCTCTAAATCATCAAATTTCCTCGCCAGTGTTCCTCGACAAAAGGTCGTCGCAGAAGGAATCTTAGCGAGGAAAAATTTCCTCACCTATTGGCAAAATAGGCGAGGAAAAATATTTTTAATGTATAAATTTTTTTTTACTTCTTTTCACCTTTCTATTTTTTTAAAAATCTTATTATCTAATTGTAGTCCCTTTGTAGTGTTTCTTTAAACCTGTTTCTTAAATCTTTTATTGTTATTTGCTTTTACGCAACCCTTCCACCACACCAACTTCCTTTTCGATGCAAAGTTCTACAACTTTTAATGTATAAACTTTTTTTTATTTCTTTTCACCTCTCTATTTTTTTTAAAATATTTCTGCCTAATTTTAGTCCATTTGTAGTGTTTCTTTAAACTTGTTGCTTAAATCTGTTATTGTTATTTGTTTTTACTGAAGTTTTTACTCTCTAGCCCGAGCTCGAACCTGCGACCTTGCCTTTGCAAGTCCCACCACCTATCCATCACGCCACTCTCCGATTCAAGCAAAATATCAATTTTTTTCCATTATTTTGTTTCCCTCCACTTTTAAGATCTTTGTGCATGAACTCTCCGATTCCAAAATGCAAATCTTTCAACTGCAAACTCGGGATCCATGTCCGGTCCTTTCTTTTTAGTTCATATTGTTGTTATGATTTCTTTAAAGTATTTTAATTTATTCAAATAACCTTTATGAAAATATTAATTTCTTCAAGAATTCTTTGATTTTATAAATTTCGTTCATTATAAAAGAAAATTGAAAAAAAATGTGAATTTAAAAAGTACATCGTTTGAGGAGAACTAGAGAGAGAAATAGTTTCATTTTTATCATTACTAGAAAATGTGAAAAAATATTTTGCTAATAATGTCTTATAATATTAGGGAGCTACTAAAATTGTTAGTTATATCTTACCATTGAGATAATACAACACATCTTTATCAAAATTTAAATAGTCCTAGGAAAGGTGAGAAAATATTTCGTCACCTAATATTAACATTTGGCGACGAAACAAAATTTCCTCGCCTATTTTGAACAATTGGCGAGGAAACTAGCATTTCCTCTCCAAATCTTAGGTTTTTTACGAGGAAATATAATTTCGTCGTCAATCTTAGCTTTTTGGCGAGGAAAAAAATAATTTCGTCGTCAAATGGGTACCCTTTAGCGAGGAAATATTCATTAGCCGATGGTTTAGTCTGGTGCATATTCAAAACGTAAGGCTTGTAGAACATATATGCACCTACTTCTTTAGGGCTGTATATACGTGTAAAACTAAATTAATTTCAGAGTTTCTTTTCGTATTTTTCTTCTTCTACCACAACATAAAAGGAATAATATATAATGCAAAGAAAGAGTTAAAACCTTCACAGGCTTTTCGTTTTCTTTTTCATTGTTTAGCTAAAAGATATACGCTGCAAGGAAACCATTGACTGGCTCTGTGTTTTTCCTTTTCCTTTTTCCTCTTTCCTTTTTTTTTTTTGAACTTGCTGTGGTTTTTTTGATATCCTCTTTTCATCATCAACGGGTGAACGCTTCAACTTGATTCTTTGGTTATTCAGTTTTCTTCAAAGGTTATGCCACAAAGTTTCATGTATCGATGTTTCGAGTTGAGAGCTTGGAAGACAACTCATACACATCAGATTTACTATGGACACACCTCATAAGAAGTAGACACTCTTAACGAATTGCATGGTTTTTACCTCAATTGATTAGTAGGTTTATATATACACTTAGAATGGACTATTTAAGATATTTTTCATAGAAAACTAAAAAAAGATGAAAAAAACGATAACCTATCTGAATATAGATTATATTAGTGCTTGAGCAAGCATGTGGGTTAAGATGTGCAAAGAACCTTATCACATCAAATCTGTTGACTGGTGGCAATATTGTGGCTGGCTTATTTCATCATGGCGAGTGAACTTGAACATAGTCTCCTACAATTTTAACATTGATATCCAAGAGCTATAACATTATTGGATTTATGCTCATTATCGCGCTCGACCAAGATCTTGCCTCGTCATTTTTCATATCTTCTTCAATATGTGTTATATCTGCATTCTAGAATTGAGTGTACTAGTGCTTATATTGGCACTTCCCTTCCCATCTAGCTGCCAGTATCTTCGGATTGGGGGGTTCCGTGTATGATTATCAACTTTGGTATTTTCTTCCCTGCATATAAGTTTTTATGTTCATTTTCCCCTGAAATATATGATAAGTAATTCGAAAAGTTGATGTGCCCAGTTATTGAGAGCTACAATAGCTTCAACTTCATATGCAAACCTTGGCATAGAGGAACATGATGTATTTATTTCGGATGGTGCAAAAAGTGACATATCCCGCCTCCAGGTTGGTTTGGTTTCTTATATGGCTGTCTTGAGTTTTTAATTTAAGCTGGACCTCTGGTCTTTTGCTCGTTGGTTTACTTAGATCCTGTCTACTTGTGTTGCCTATTCCTGTTTTTGGAAATGTAATGAAGGTATGATACCTCGTGGCAAACATTTAAATTAGTCTTTGTGAACCTTGACTTTACCTTGATTGTTCTTTGTGTCAGGTCCTTTTCGGCTCTGATGTTACGATGGCTGTACAAGACCCGTCATACCCGGTAAGTAGACCATGCCTTATTCAAATGGTAGAAATTCATCTCCGTTTTTATGACCAGTCATTATTTCTATTTCCTGCTTTTGGATGTTCACCTTTGAATGCCTAGTTGGTTTCACGTTCATTATGAATGATGCATGTCATTTTCGATGCAATTTTTGTATAAGTGTTGAATTTCATAATAGCCTTCTTGATCCTATACATATCTGGAATTTGAAGAGGTCCTAATAAGGGGAAAAAGCAAAAGAAAATAAATGAAGGATGAGGCTTTGAAACAAGGGAAGCGGTACTCTGCACATCTCGGACTTTGTGTTCTCTCATTGTGGATCTCTCAGTGGATGTTGGATTGTTTTCTGTTACTGCAGGCTTATGTAGACTCGGGTGTTATTATGGGTCAGACTGGACGGTATCAAAATAACGTTGGCTATGGAAATATTGAATACATGAAGTGTACTCCTGACAATGGTTTTTTTCCTGATTTATCTTCCATCTCTCGAACGGATGTCATATTTTTCTGTTCGCCAAATAATCCAACTGGTTCTGCTGCATCGAGGAGTCAACTGACTCAACTGGTACAATTTGCAAAGGACAATGGTTCGATCATAATCTATGACTCGGCATATGCGTTGTATATGTCAGATGACAGCCCAAAGTCCATCTTTGAAATTCCTGGTGCCAAAGAGGTAAATGTGGATCTGTTAAGTTACAGTTATTCACCAAGTCTTGGTTGGGTTCATATCTGAATGTCTTGTGCAAATGATGCGACTACAATGTGGTTTAAATGATATCTGGAATCAATTTATCTGATTTGAGGAATTTGTCGGTTCCTTTTTTAGTTTGAGATCCTTTAAATGATATCTTGAATCAGTTTATTCTTACACATAAAATGGACATTCTGTGTGGATTTCAGGTTGCAATTGAGATTTCATCATTTTCCAAGTATGCTGGTTTTACTGGAGTTCGTTTAGGTTGGACAGTGGTTCCAAAAGAGCTGCAATTTTCAGATGGATTTCCTGTTGCCAAGGACTTTAATCGCATTGTTTGTACTTGCTTCAATGGTGCATCTAATATTGCCCAATCTGGTGGTCTGGCATGCCTTTCGCCAGAAGGCCTTAAGGTACATTCGAAGTTTAACATCCCTTATTGAACTTTGTTTATTCCAGCGAAAAAACTTTTTTCTGGAAAATATTTTCCTATGTGGTGTGACGGAAAATGAAAGTAAGCGGAAAATGAGCTGATTGTGGCGAAATTTGATATTCACTTTTTAAAAATACAAAATGTTTTTCGAATCAGCGTTGCTAGTACCACCACACCGTAACCACAACCACGCCGCCACCTCTACTGCCATTAGCACCCACCACCATCACTACAATAGGAACTAGCATCAACCCAACACAAGAAACCATACTCTGTTGAAAATGTTCACATAAATTGTTCTTGTCGGGTAAAACATTTCCCGCCCAAGCAATTGGAGCTTTGGTTTCTAAACGGACAAAACCTGCACTCCATTTATATGTCCCTACTTCTTTACTTTTAGGAAAACTTTAGTGAAGAATCCAATCCATCTTCAGCTGATTCATCAATTTGTAACACCATACTACAGGCTATGCAGGGGGTGATTGGTTTCTATAAGGAAAACACTCGTATCATAGTCGAAACGTTCAAGTCGCTTGGTTTCAACGTGTATGGAGGGAAAAATGCACCATACGTGTGGGTTCACTTTCCTGGCCAAAATTCGTGGGACGTGTTTGAAGAGATTCTTGAGAAGACCCATGTTGTTACAACTCCTGGCAGCGGGTTTGGACCCGGCAGTGAAGGTTTCATTAGGGTTAGTGCCTTTGGTCATAGGGACAATGTGTTGGAAGCATGTAAAAGATTCAAGGAGTTGTACAAGTAAAATCTGTGCTTTACCAGCCTCTCCCATTTTTCTAGGGCCGTAATATCTCAAGCTAGTTGCCCAAAATATTGTCTCGGTGGTTTGTTTAGGTTCCAATCTTCGAATGTTAAAAGTGCTCTCAGTTGTGAAAATTAGTTTAGCTTCAGAGAGCTAGATTTTCATATTCATGGGATGTAAAACTGTGATACTTGTTTGGAATAATGGTGAAACTTTTGGTACAGATTTTGTTTGCATCAGACCCACCCTCCTTGAAATATTGAAGTTCTGTTGGGACTTTCCTTCCCTTTTCCCTTGTGTGTTTTTTCTGAAAATATATTTAGTTGGTCAAAATGGTATATTTTGTTGGTTATATTTACAGCCAGGGGATACTTTGGAAAGCCAAGAGACCATCTGTTCTGGTGGATGAACCAGGAGTTCTAGTTTAGGGCTGCCATGAGCTATTGGTCCCGAAAGTATTCTAATATGTCATTTTGGTTCCACCACTGTTCTATGCCAAAAGCTACCTCATAGTAATATCAAACCTGAGGCGTAGATCAACTGAGCAATTTTGTTTTTTTTTACACTCTTCGATTCAAGTGAATAAAGCTATCATAGGATCCAAGTTAGATTAATGGCTACAGATTTATTTAAGGGCAAACTTACCCCTGTGGTTTGGGACTATGTGACACACCCTGGCTCAATTTGTTGCGTCCGCACCCCTTGTGATTTTGAAAAAGGTGTAGATGAACCCGTTTTTTGTTTATGTTAACGGATGTGTATCTTATACACCTCTTGAATCTAACCAGTATATTGAAAATTTAATCTGAACTGTTCATAATGATATATTAATTAAAGAGAAGATCATCTCTGTGAAAAAATCATGTCGATCAGACATCAATAACTCAGTGATCGAGTTCTTGTTAAAATAAAAAGTGAAATTTCAAATCCTGAGATTTTTATTTTCGGTTCGACTTGAATTTTTGTATGGATGTAATACTTGTCAAACAATGAACAATTTGGATCCATTTTTTGTGCCACAGTTCTTGGATTGATTAGGTTTGAGGAACAAGAAGAATCAAAGAAGAAGATGACGGCATATTGGACTTTAAAAATGTGCAAATGCACCCAATTAATGGAAAAAATGTTTTTTACTGTTAACGGAAAAGACTGGATGTAGCAAATTAAAGCACACAGGGTGTACCGCACATGACCCAAACCACACAGGGTGTAAGTGAAGTTTGCCCTTTATTTAACAAGAAGAATGAAGAAGCCATATTTTCTGTAAAAAACACATACAATACAAGTTTAGAGGCAATATTTATTCACAGTTTGAGGTTAAAAAAAAAAAAAGCCAATTATTGTGAAGAACAACCGATGCTCAGCACTAACTTTCCTGATCATAGCCATCTACTATTACAACTTTCTTATCTTTAAATTGTCTCAATTAGTAGGGGGAGATCTATAATATGCTGGCACCATTACAGGGAAGAACATTTGCCTTACTCCTTCAGCCTTTATAATAGGAAAGATGATACCAGATGCACCCTGAAAATAAAATCAAAAGTTAAAATCAACCATCTATGACTTGAAAATCCAAAAAAGAATAAAACCTGAACTTCTGAACTCTGTTGCTTCATTGCCGAACAATTGAAATACTCACCGAAATCAATCGAGCTCCAAGCCACACTCGTCCGGGCGAGGGAAACGGAAGCAACAGGCGACCAACACCATAAACAGCCACGGCAAAGAAATGGAGAACCAGGATCAACGGACGGGGGTTTAGACCAGAGAGTAGAGACACAGGTCCATTTGAAAAAACACCACCAAGGCTAAGATAATCGAAACATGCTTTTCGCATTTCTTGTCTTGCTTTGTCTGGTGATGCACAGAAGACTTTGTATAGTGCTCCTGCCAATGTGTTTATTGTGGATGCCACAGGCTGGAAACAAGATCAATGGAAGCAAGATCAGAACATTTTATAAGTGGAGTTGAATATTATTGATCAAACTAAGTTCTCTGACTCTCAGGATGTTTTGGATTATGGATTTCAGGAGGGATAACTTAGACACAAGTAAAGTGCTATTTAGTAGAATGTTTATGCAACTACTAACCTTACGAAGGGTGTAAAATGTTTCAAGATATCTGCACAAGGCAGTGGAATCATTCAAATCATGTAGAGGTCTAAGAAGATCCCTCAGCAGAACAATGTCGGATAGAGCCACAGTCATGCCTCCTCCAGTCAACGGATGGCGCATGTTGAAAGCATCACCCATCAGAAGTGCACCAGGAGTGGGAAGGGGAGCGGCTGGCATGCTTCTATTTGGCATTGTTCTTATGTTACCTTTCTCGATCGCAGCTAGGAAGGCATCGTGCAGTTCTTTTGGGACCTGAAACAAAAACAAAAATGGGGCTATAAGAACAAAGTTCTGGATTCTCCACCTATCGCAATTGAATCGTATTGAAGGGGTTCTGGAGACCTGAGGAGCCACAACGGTCTTCAAATACTGAGCCATTTCTCCGTTGGAAATGGAGGGCACTTTTTGGCCAGGTACATCAACAAGACAACGAATCTCTGTGCTACTGATAGGGTAGAACAAGAAAGGTGAAGGGTCGCCCAGAATAACGTGCCCCATATTTGCATGAGGGAGTTCGCAATTTTCCAGGATCAAGCCAACAAAACAAGAAGGCACATCCACCTATATTGTATAACAGAAAAAAACTAGAGCATGAAACCACTGGAACTGAATTCCAAATCCTAAAAACATAAAGATAGGCAAACTTGAGGTTTAATTGTGATAGCATTAGGGGTGAGAAATGTTTACATTGGGAGTGCAGAGCGAACGTCGCAAATTCGAAAAACAACCATCACAAACGATTGTTAGAGGAGCATATGCTGCTGATTCTTGACCATTCTTGTTCTTGTATTGCACTCCATTGATTTTCCCCTTTTCTTCAAGTAGAGATGTTACCGTTCCTTGCTCCAGGGTTACACTGTTTAGTTTTAAAGGAAAAGTTTCATAAGAAATTGAGTATGCAAAACTATGGGCAGTTTGGCACATGCAAAAATTCAAAAGGTCATCTGTAGAAGTTTTGGTATTCTCCTTTCAAATGTATGAAAAGAAAATATTTCCTCTAAACTTATCCACCCACCACCTTTGTCGCCAATATTTTTTATTTTTACTCCACCATGACAAATGGGGAAGGGGTTTTCGCTTGAATTCAAATCGGAAATTGATTCCTCATATTAAACTCTAAAATTCGGAAAAAATTAGGTGCCGAGCGGGTACCACGTGTCTCGCCGACGTGGTACCCAGCAGCCAATCGAATGCACCACGTGGTACCGAACACGCCCACAAGACCTATGTGGCACGCGCCACGCTGGACTGAATAGAGGACCCCATGCCCAAACGGCGTGTTTTGATTGGCCGCAGGGTACCACATCGGACAACCAAGGGCTTGTAGCCTAGCGGTTATCTCCTGGTTCCCCCACTAGGGAGACCAGGTTCGAGTTTCGGCAGAGGCGTTCGGAGTTTAGAGCTATGGATAACCTCTAGACTCCCCCGCACTAACTCCCCGCTAACCCCACACTGATGTATATCAAATGGCAAAAAAATATAGATTGTCCGACGTGGTACCCGCTCGGCACTGAAAAACTTCTCAATTCGAAATTCTCTTTTAAAAGATTTCATTGGGAAATCTAATTTTTCAAATCTCTCCCGAATACTTTTTAAAATTTGGGTATAATCCAAAACCTATCTATAATTCAGAATCTAAAATCATCTAATAATCCCTCCCAAACACGAGAAAGGATCCTCCACATAAAGCAACATTAGTAGTTTTAACAAGTTCGAATCAGTAAGTAGTAAAAGCATTTTCGAGATCGAGGGAAAGAAGATAATACTTGGGAAGAGATGCAGCTTTCTCCCTCATACGTTGAATGAAGCGGCCGTTATGAAAGCTTCTTCCGGCCACATCAGAGTCAAAATCCTCCAATGGGTATGGCAGTTTAGCATCTCTACCGTCCTTATACAGAGCGTATCCGATCACTCGCTGAGCATCAATCTCATTAACACAATCTACAAATGATCGTAAAGACAAAACAAAAAACTCTGCTTTCAATTCTTACACCAACAAATTTTAAGAGAAGAGCAAGTATAGAAAGAGTAATTTACTTGATCTTAATAGCAAATTAATACAGAAGGACAGGTAGCTGGAGATTTGTTGGTGTTCTTCTTCTTCTTTTTTATCAAAACTGGTAGCTTTGCAGTGACATAACCCTGATCTCAGTTGCGAACTCTATTTTGCAAAATGAACGATAAAGTACTAAACTTAAACCCGTTGGAAAGGGGGTGTTGTGCGCGCTGTTTGATCGTGTTTTGAACGGTTTAGATGTATTTTGATTTTTTACTAGTAAAAATAAATTTAAATTAAATTAAAATTGCAGAATGCATCCGGACCGTCCAAAACACGATCGGACGGCCGAGGGTGCACCGCACGGTGCACAACATCTCCCCCCTCTCCCCAACCCCATTCCACTTTAAAAAAAAAACAGTTTATTTCAATAGATATTTATTTCAACAGTTTATACCGTTTGGACCGTGAATCATCCAAAAATATGAACACGACCCCGTAAACCTCTCTCTGGGAATGCGCGCATTCGGTATCAATAAAAGTTTGAATAACTTTCTTTCTTATCATAGACAGTGCCGAACCCGATATTTGGGTTGCCCAAGCCCGACCTTAAGCTTGGTTGCCCTCTTAGATCAAGTACTTCATCCGCCCAAATTGCTTGTCCTTTTCGGGAAATCATTAGAAATTAGTTACACCAATTTTTTAGGGAACAATGTACTTATGAGAATGTTTTACACCAATTTTTTTATGCTCAACTACTTTATGAATTTTGCAGTTCAAAAAAAAAAAAACACGTTATGAATTATGAATGAGGCATATTTTTTTCGACATAAAAAAGGCTCAATGTTACACACACCCCGTTAATTTTTATTTTTTTTGTCATTCACTCCGTTAACTTAAAAACACTGAAAAGAAACTACATATCGGAGGCCAACCATATCAAAGATGTCCGAGAAGGTAAACATATCAAACATAGTATCGTAGTTTCGTAATTACAATACAATAAACTTTAAAAAATATATGTACAACTAGAAAAAAAAAATGAATCAAACATATCAAAGTACTGCTCATATTTGTATTTTCTCTAACTAATTAGGTTATCAACTTTACTCTCGTAAAAATACTATTTTAACAATAAAAATTATTGATTTTAAATCTTTTTATCAAAGTTTGTTGAGTAGAAACAAATTAATTTTGTTTATTTATCGTCAACAGATATTTATTTGGAAACTCGATTTGAAAAGTTAGAAGTAAAATTAAAATAAATTAAGAGAGAAAAAAGGACACTCGTAAGCACATCTATGATTTGCAAAGGCTATGAACCTTGAAATCTACAACCACTAAAGCATAACTATGATAGATCAACCGTCGAAAACCAAAAAATATTTATGGTGTGAGAGTTATTTTTATCTACAATAAATCAAAAAAAAGATAAGACAAAAAGTTAATTAGCCAAAAATACAAGTAATAAATATTTATGGTGTAAGAATTATTTTTATCTACAATAGACAAGAAGTTCATTTGGCCAAAAACACATCTAGGGGGATTTGAACCCTGCCCAACTAGATTTCCTTGGCATGCTTTGACCAACGCTGCCAGTAGCACAATTGTTTAAATTCCCGGAATATATATAATATTTACATTGATTTTTTTTTTGATTGCCCTAACCCGGGGGTTGCCCAAGCCCGGGGGCTTACCCCGGGGCCAGCCCTGATTCATTGAAGGTGTGTTTCAAATTCAAGGAGGCATTTGAGATATTTTTAGTGCATGATAGTAAGAGAGTTTGTATTTTTTGTTACCTTGTAGGCCTAACTCAATTAATTTGAGATAGCCTCCTGGTTGGAGAAGTTCACCAACAATTCTGTCTGGTTCATTCAAATCTCTCTCTATCACGTGCACCCTGCGCCCGTCCTGCCGCCAGCCAAGTGGAAACCAAATTTGCATAATTAGACCCCTACCAAACATCTACTGCTAATAAACAGTAAATAAACCACCAACTAACATCTGTTGCCGGGCAGTGAATTATTATTATTTTTTTATAGTCGTTTTTATACCTACAAAATCAAACTCCATTCGAAATTTTTTGTTCACGGATTTTTGCTTGTCTTTTTTTTTTTTTTTTTTAATTTTAGTTGGGTTTAGTAAATTTTTTTGGATATTCGTTCATTTATATAGTAGGAGTCGAAAAAGTAAAAAAATATGATAAAAAGACGAAAAAAAATAGCTTTTCTATTGTCTGATTTTTTTTATTGTTATTAATTTCGTCTTATCTGATTTTTTTTAATTTTATAATATTCTTATCGTCAAGATGAATGATTGATCCCACAAATTTTGACGAAAAACTAAACAAAAAAATTACAAAAAATATAATACCAACTATCTTTCAGCCTAAACAAAAAATTAAAAAAAGAATTTTCCACCAGAAAAAATGAACAGTCTAATGTAATTATTGATTATTCGTTTATTTTTCTGAAACACTTGAATCGACTTGTGCTTGCCTACAAAATGAATGACTTGTAAAATAAAGTCGTACTGTGTTAACAACTTACTCTTCCCGTTCCAAAAAAATTAGTCATGATTTGATCAATTACGAACGAAATTAATTAATTTTTTTTGCTTTAATATGTCTTTTCGCATTGACCGACTTGGGAAAAGGAGTTAGCACATGTCAGCACTAATAGGAAACCAAGAATACAACCAACATTTTTGCCTGCATTTCTAGTTTTTTTTTTTCCTAAATAACGAAGTAACAGCGCTACAACTAGCTCCTAATGGATCCAACTGTGTGGTTCAATTCCGGGAATTTAGCGCGGCTACACCAGTCACGTCCCTCACTTATTGCAAGGGTATTCGCTTTGTGAGAAATCGAATCCCAACCTTGAATTGAGTATTGCATTTGTAGTTGTGTAGAGAAGCAGAGGCAGGTAGTAAATGAAAGAGAGAGAGAGAGAGAGAGACTTACTTTGGCAAGAGTGCAAGCGAGAGCAGCCCCAGCAACGCCGGCGCCGACAATAACGACGTCGGTACTCCCGGCAGTTTCCTGCCGGAAACCTCCGTACGCGTCTGTCTTGACGCTTTCCTCCTCCTCCTCCTCCCTCTGAATCTCCAATGAACCTCTGTTTTTCGCAATCGCAGTACTACTCTTCCTATTCGAATTGTACAAGAAGAAGAGCAAAGAATTGTACAAAAGAATAAAACCGAAAACAGAAGCGATTACTCCTCCCAAAATATACTGGTTATCGATCATACTAGCCATTGTTGATTATCTCCTCCTCCGTTAAACGAATTGCGTATCAAATGTGAATGATATATTCTCTCCAACGGACTCTCTCTCTCTAGAATGCTTTTTGTGTGTGCTTGTGGAACGTTACAAGCGAGGTACGTCTAGACTCGCAATGGCGCCTTTTATAGGGAAATAATAATAATAATAAAGAAAAAACAATTTCGGAAGCTTGAAATCGGTCGGGTGAAAGAAAGAACTCCGTGTCTCCGTGTATGCGCCCACCACCATTTACTCATTTGTTGCCTTTTTTTTTTTTTTCTCCTCCAGAAAACAACTACGGGTTCTGAATACCGTACTATTTTTTCTATTTGTACGGTACCATATTGGTACTGTATCGGATTTACCGCAACTATATACAAATATAGGGGGAAGATTCAATAGACACAAAATTTGTCACAAACTATGACATTTTCAATCTCATTTTCTTCAAATCAAGGTACCCACTTAATCTATGTATATTTAGTCCATACTTGTTGTATTTGATGTTTAGTAGTGATAGAAGTTGAACTCATGCATCACAAACCCTTTTCAAAAAAACGTACCCTGTTTGCTTGCTGACTGTGGGTAATAGGAGTACATAATTATATGTGAGCATGAGTACACGTGTGTGTACATATATAACTCGATTTTGGGTTCGATTTACATTAAAAAGAATAGAATTTCCAATTATGTTAGGACATCTATATATATGTACACACACACGTGTACGTTGAGACTGGAAAAAAGGTGGAGATATTTTGCCAGGAACTCCATTCTTTTGAGACCCATCCTCCTCCTCCTCATTCCTCCTCAATGGGTTTGCCTTATTTGATTTTAAAATCTGTCCATTTAGAGTTGAAAATTCTTGATTAGGACTTGGAGCTTTGATCATGGTTTGTTGTTGAGTTCAAAATTCATAATATAGGGTTTATTTTAGCTAAAAGTATGTGAAATTCAATTGGGTTTACTAGTGGTGGGAATGGTAGAAGTCTTCACTGGTGTTGAGTAACAATTAGGGTTTATGTTAGGTTAGAGGAAGAAGAGAGAGATAAGGGTAAAAATGTACGTTCACGTTGAGTTCCTCTTCCACACACTCAAAATTGGCAAGTGTGGTTCAAACACTGTGAAATTGGATGGAAAGCATTACTATGTACATTAGTCCAACAAACCACACAGTAAGTGAAAATTCAATTAGATCAACAAAACAAAATAAATTACGTCCAACAATTTTTTTTACCAAAATAAAGATGTTTACTTTTTATAGAGTTCTTTCTTTTACATTTTTGTTACTAATAAACTGGAGTAATTTTTTTGGAGCTGGCCCTAACCCAAAACCCATAAGCCCACCTATATATCCGTCTTTGCTTTACTATAATGTTGAAGTTGACATGAAAGTAGGTGTGGGAACTGGGAAGTCTATCCATATAGAAAGAAAGAAAGACTAGCAGGAGAAGTAGTGATTGAGTTTAATAATCACCTTTTAGACTTACCATGAGTGGTTAATTACTAGCGTTACTCGCGCACACAGGAATACTTTTTGACTTACCACGGTTGGATGATACGTGCAAAATAAATTGATGGAATTGTTATACTAGTATACACCAATTATAGCAAAAGTTGTACTACTAACGAAAACACAATTGAAAAGTTCATTCGTGGTATTAGCTGAGTACAGAAATGCATTTTACCCTGCACAAAGGAAAGCAAATCGGTCACCACAGGGCTCGTTCGGCTGGGGATGAGGAAGGGGTATTTTGGAAGGGGATGAGTTATCTCCCTTTCGGATTAGTACCCCTCTATCCCCCTCCTCCCTCACTAAATTAGTAACATCCCTCGTTATAACTTTATACCCCTAACAAATTACCTATCTAATCCCCCTTACCCTATCCCCTGTTTTCAGAATTCGATACCCCCATTTTTAGCGTGTTTTACGAGCCCTTATGATTTTCTTCGAGGTGCACGCCGGAGCTTCTTTCTTTTAAAACAGGAATCTAATTTGAGTTCCGAGTTCCTCACTCAATTTACTTTTGTACATAATTTTTAATTTGTTTTTGCACCAAATTAAATTACTAATAGGGATATTTAATTTGTACAAAAAATTTTGAAAAAATTTGTACTTTAGAATTTTACATTGTTGAAATGCTTTGCAATATCATTCGGATAAAAAAATAAAGTACTTTCGCGTATAATTTTTTATTTTTTTTGGCACCAAATTAAACTACTAATCGAGATCTTTAATTCGATACAAAAAAATTTGAAATTTTTTACTCTTTAGAATTTGACATTGTTAGGGTATGTGTAATTATTAGTGCATGCCCGTGCCTAAAGGCACGACTTGAGTAATCGACGCACGTACCCGTATATATCCGTGCCCTTGCCCATTCTTTATGGTTCTTCGAATTTCAGAGAGGGGGAAGAAGAGGAGGTAGTGAGAGAATGTGATTTGAATTTCAAAAAGGAGGGAGAGAGAGATAATTTGGTTTGAAATTTTTGGTGTGGTAGGCCGGTGGAGGAAAAAGGTAGAGAGAGTGAGTTGGTAGAGAGAGGAATAAAATGTAGTATGATGACTGTGACAAACACTGCTTTGTATTATAATATAGATTTGATAAATACTGACAAAAAAATAGGTGGATGCATAATTATTAAAATGAATAATTAAGAAAAAATGTTAAATCTTTTAATTTTTGATATAATTAATGAAAGGAATTATTATATCATATTTATTGTCAAGTATAATTAATTTAGTTAGTCTTGTACTCATGTATTTTTTTATCGTAAAATCTAATATAGTTCATGCACAAGGGCAAATAAGTCATTTGTCAGGTTTTTACATCATCCACCCATATTTTATCCTCTTTTATCACAAATTTATCCAAACCAAGTACTATTTAAACCCTCCTTCATAAATGTCATATCAATGTTGGTGACTTGCTAAATAATACCCTTAAGCTGTGTTTGGATGACTCGAATCTTGAGTAGGAATAGGAACACGATTACCGGAAATCAAATTCCTGAGAATTTTCTTTGTTGGGAATAGTAATATGATTCCTGGAAATCAAATTCCTAGGAATTAGGTATCTGGAAGAATTACATTTCGGTGTTTGGATTAATTCAGTGATCTTACATGAGAAACAATAATTTTGAAAATTTATTAAAGACATCATTTTCGTTTCTTAATGAATGAACCAAGAATCGAGATCCCCATGGGGTAAGGGAGAGATCAGATTTTCACACTGTCTGGGAATGTGATTCCTGATTGAATATGTCATCGGGAATCACATTACTATTCATGTCTCTGCCAAACGTCGGAATCATAGATAGAATGTATCACATTCTCATTCCCCCACGAGATTACTGTCAACCAAGCTGAGCTTTACTATCTTATATCTCTTACTATTTTATCCCAGTATAACTCATCTCACATCCAATCGGGACCTATTAGGGTCATGGAATTGTGAAGGTTGGAGTTAATATAGGAGTACACCAACTATAGCGAAAGTTGTACTAACGAAAACATAATTGAAAAGTTCATACGTGGCATTAGCTGAGTGGTACAGTTGGTTATGAATGCATTGCAGTCTGGTAGGCAGGGAAATGCCGTCCTGCATAAGTCAGCTAGAGGGCAATTACTTTGCCAACCAAAAATCCAGTTCAAACTTGAGGTCGTTAAGGGGCTTTTTGAATTTTATTGGTTTATTGTGTGGTATTTTAGTTATGTCATTCTCTCATAGTCTATCAACTAAAAAATATCTTAAAAAGCCTCTTAGCGAAACGGTCTCAATATGAACTCGGCTCAAGCCTTAGTCGGGTTGATTGGTCGATTTGTTTTGTATACAATTGATCATGATCGATTTTTTGGGTAAAATTGCAAGAGAGTAATTTCTTTAAGAACTTCTAATCTCGGCGTGGATGACATGGCTTGCGTTTGACCGAACCGAGAGGAACCCTAGCCCCCCTCTTTTATAAAAGGGTATGTGCCAGATCAGCTCCACGAGGTCAAAAAAACATACTCCATCGGTCCCAAATTGCTCATTTTTATGAAACTGCGTGTTATTTTTCAATTCCTTATAAATTTCATTGTAAATCTAAAAATATATACATATGGATCTTATTTAATAGATTTCAGTTAACTCTATTATTTAAAACTTTCAAAATTATAAAAAAACATTATCAATCAAGAGATATAAGTAATTGAAAAATAACATGTAGTCTCATAATGAACCAACAATTTGGGACAGAAAGAGTAACACGTTAGCTCCTTCCAGTAGTGGGGTAGCAGAAGGGGTGACATTGACATGATAAACTTGAAATGAGACGAAATTTACACAACAAATTTTTCAGGGACAAACGAAACTTGGTGTATTTTTTAAGAACCAAAAACATAGATAAGTCTTTTTGTTTTTGTTTTTCCTACCAAACACATAGGGGTGTCTAAGAAAACCAAATAAAAGAGTATATATATATATAAACTTCCAGTCCGGACGTCCGGCTTTTTAAAAAATTCGGACCATTGTTTGTTCCTCACTTGTTGGACCAAATCTGGACGATCTGAACCGTTAGATGTGTTTAAAACGTGTTTTTAAAGTCCAACGCGAGGATGCGTAAAAAACAAATACCCGGAAGGGGTTGATCGGAGCAGTTTTTGATAAAAACGCATTGAGTGGTTCGGATTGTCGAGATTTGGTCCGGAACTATGAGGTACGGATTTAAGTGGTTTGGATGAGAAGTAGACTCTCTCTCTCTCTCTCTCTCTATATATATATATATATATATATATATATATATATATACACCCAGGATCTAGTCAGGACTCCCTGACCTATCCTTACATCCACACCTCCACCTCCCGGCCAAATGGTTGGGATCCAAACCGTTATATGTGTTTAAAATGTGTTTTTAAGGGTCCCTATGAGAAATCATCAAAAAAAAATACCGGGAAAGGCTTGATCCCAACAGTTTTTCATAAAAACAGTATATATACAATTTTATGAAAAACTGCTCGGATCAAGCCCTTCCCGGTGTTCTTTTTTATGATTTCTCGTGGGAACCCTTAAAAACACTTTTTAAACACATCTAACAGTTCGGATCCCGACCATTTGGCCGGGAAGTGCAAGGTGCAGACCTAAGATAGGTCAGGGAGTCCTGACTAGAACCGGACTCTCTCTCTCTCTCTCTATATATATATATATATATATATATATATATATATATACACGATACATTCCACTATCCATTAAATCCTTTGTTTTTCACAAAACTCTTCCACTCCACTATCAAGAACTAGTGGTACATTATTCATGTTTTTTTTGGCAATTTTTGCATGCTAACATGGTGTAAAACCGAAAATTGAACCAAACCAAACCGGTCTTGGTTTCATATGCATGTGTAATAGTCTGGTTATGGTTCTTAATTATTTGGAACTATTAGATATGATTTAGCTCCTGAATTTCTATAACATCGGTCCAATCCAAATCATGTACACCCTTACGAACACATGGCATTTGTCACAATGGCATTTCCTGGTCCATCTCATGTGGGAGGCTACGGTTCGATCCCTATCATGAGTGTTTGTGGTACGGGCTATGGACAAACTCTCGGACACCAGAAATATGAACGCGATGTGTATGTCGTAAAATATGTTGAAAATCAAGCTAGTCGTTAATGCTTCGTTCATATTGATAGGGAGGTCTGATCAATGTGTTTTTTTTTGGACTATTTCGACAATTTCAATGAGACAAGAAAAACGAATGGCTCTAATATGTTGGGGGCAAAGAGGTGGAACTATCCATACAGAAAGGGAGGTTCCTAGATGGAGCCCATATATATATTTTTTTAATAATTGGATGTACGGGTCAGTTTGTACGCACCTCGATTTATTTCAGGGCTCTAAAGGTAACGACCAGACATTACCCCCAACCAGTGGCGGCTCCAGACATCCTTACCAGGGTGTTCAAAAAAATGCAAAAAACTGTACAAGCTCTATAACTATAACAAGAAAAAGTCAAAAAAAAAAAATTGATATATTACTATCAACGGTTCGAAAAAAACATAAAAATAGTAAAAATACATAATAGATACAATTACCCACTTTAAATGAGACCTTTTTTGGTCCCAATTTGATGATCATAATTGTTCAATTATTCAAATTAATTTCTTAGGAGACCA
>JAXBDA010006764.1:0-19711 GCA_036023075.1 Gaultheria prostrata
ATCGAAATGCATCGTTTCTAAGCATAAATGGTTTTGGTAGGATTTATTTAATGGGACAGTCAGCTGGTGCTCATATTGCTGCTTGTGCTCTATTGAAGCTGGCAATTAAAGAGGCTGGTGAGTGTCAAAAAACTTCCTGGAGCATGTCCAGTTAAAGGCTTATTTTGGTTTATCTGGAGCGTATGTTAACTTCTAATATCTAAGTGCAGAACCTTTTTCCGTTACCATTTTCCATTTAGCAAATAATAAGGTCTTTTATGGTGAATAACGTGATTTACGTATGTGTAGCTTTCCCTCTATCTCAATATTGATGTGGGACATTTGGTTTAGACGATTCCCCAACTAATTCTGTTTGATTGGTAGGTCTCGGTTTCCCACTTTAGATGGTGTGGTATTGTTGGATAGAAGTTCTCCAGGAGTTCTCTGTAAATTCTTTTCAGTTGCCTGTACTTGACCATGAAATTGTATACTATGCTGTCATATTTGGGTCCTAAAGAATGTACTCCTATTCTGTTTTTTGTAGCAACTTAAGTCTTCCTTTGGGACCTTTTGCTTAAATCTCCAGTTTAATAAATGTGATTCCAAATCTTTCATGTAACAGCTTACTAAGCTGTCATAAGACTGATTTTCTCTTTGCTTGAGTATGCCTTGCTGAATCTACAGTTTAGTGAATGACAACTCTGAAGCTTGAATACTTGTCCCTTACTGTAATTCTTTAAGTGCTATATAAATATTGAACCTATACCAAATAATGATAAACTTTGTTTGTTCTGGATTCATACAAACAGATTTTTGAGCAGTTTTACATTCAGAAGCTTTTGGTGATCTGATTAATATGATGGACTAAGTATTCTGGACCAAGGAACACAACCTCTTTTTTATTTTTTTTTCCTTTTACTGTGGGAACACATTATGTTTTTTGGTTTGTGGTTGAACTATTGGATTGGGATGTAAATTATGTCATTTTGGCTTGTTTATGTCCCAACTCAATATATCCAATGGCTGGTTTCTATTTATATGTTGAGCTTGCTTATCTGTTACAAAAAAGATATTCTGAAAATAATTAACGGTATCCCCGTACCTGTGTCCAAATCTATATCCATATCCTTGTATCCTGTACGTTTTTTTCAACTTGAGGTGTCCGACA
Source organism: Gaultheria prostrata (assembly GCA_036023075.1). Lineage (NCBI taxonomy): Eukaryota > Viridiplantae > Streptophyta > Magnoliopsida > Ericales > Ericaceae > Gaultheria > Gaultheria prostrata. The sequence goes on from JAXBDA010006764.1 coordinate 1,148, forward strand.
CCTAGATTCGCACCCGCACCCTGATACTCCTACCCGTGTCCAAGCAACGTTGGTTCACATAACTTGTTCTTGGGTGTAGGAAAATCCATGTATCTATTGATAGCCTTTTGGTCATCTAGTCTCTGGTAATCACGTTTTAAGAATTCAACTATACATCGAGAAAATAAAACTAGTTTTAGGAAGCCACATGAAAACACATATGGCTAAATAGAGCTAGAAAATCATCTGAAAAGTTGAAAGGTTGGACAAAATAAAAGGTAAAATTAAGATGAGTCACCAGAAATTCAAAACGACTGTTGAGCCTGAAACTGAAAGATACACAGGCTCTCCTTTTCCATGCTTCCATCGATTAAAATCGGCTCTTCCCCCCGATAGAATTTCCATGGATGTTGGCAGATACTTTCCTCCCAAAACTGGAAAATCTCGAAGAGGCAAGTTTTGGAAGGACTCTGGACATCGAACTTAAATAAGTAGTTGTAATGAAGCAAGAAATGTATTTAGAAAAGAGAAATAAATCCGATTTACTTGGATGCGAAACCTGAAACTCTTCCATTTCATTGTGAGATGATTTTGTTTTGGTTAATAATTTTTCAAGATATTGTTCACTTTTGGTTCTTAATGGTTTGTGATTATATGCAGAGATGGAAAATCCAAGCTGAGGCAAATGATGAGGTTGAAAGGCTTCTTAGTTCTGAACCCGCATCCAGTGAATAGGTTTTGGACATATAATTGGTAGTCTACTTTTTCCAAGCTCGTACCTTTCTTATGTTTCCAATCAATCTACCCTTTAATGTCGTGTACTAGAAATAAAGCAAATATGAGTTGGGGCATGAGGAATTAAATTTGATGAAACCTGGGTGTCTTCTTACAGAAGCAGGTGAAAAAGAAGGAAAAGAAAAAGGTAAAAAGGCAAAAAGGCATTATTGTCAGGTCCTAGTGTCTGTAATCTGGTTCTTGGGATTATGACATTGACAGTGATCTGACATTCATAAATTGTTTTCTTTTTTGGTAAGTATGTTCATATCTTAGTTGTAGTCTTTGATTTATTAATTTCGTGGGAATCATGCCGAGTATATGTTGAGTTGGGATTTAAGACTAATTCTTGAATTGAGTCAGGGTGGTGTTATTCGGTGAAGAAGTATTATTGTCCCAGTAATTCTATAAAAAAATGTTGACTCAAATTGCTCTTATTTTTCCTTCTGAAAGTTGGTTAAAGTGCTAGTCTGCATCGAGTTGTGTGTCCAGATCCTTGGGAAATCTTTTGACATATAATCTGGTATGAGTTTGTCGTGATGTATCGTGACCATGTTGCAGGTGCAGCCGTGTTTGCTCCTATGGTTAATCCATATGAATCGAGCATGACTAAGGAAGAGATGTCTGAAACATGGGAGATGTGGGTACGAAGGAGGAAATTGATGTTCAATTTAACTAGAAGATTCTTTATGCTGTTTGCTACTTGCTGATTTGCATGTTGCTGGCTTTGGATGCTGTCTCCTCTGCTATTGCTAAATTTGGATGCTTTTTGCTGCTAGTGTTGCTGAGGTTGTTGTACTTAATATCTATTCCAGTTGAAGCTGATCCTGCTTGTAGAATCATTCCTCTGATGCTGTCAATCGACTGAAGCTATTAAATCTTCTTTAATGGCACTATCAGGAGCATCAAGAATCCATAAGGGGACAAGCCAATCATGAAGGATAAACTCTCCCGGGTTGATTTTTGCTAATTTGTTCATTCTAGGCTTGAGTTTAATCATCCTTTCCTTATGGATATGTCATCCTCATCTCTTTTCCTTTTCCTTTTACACTTTCTATTACTTTGTCGAGTTTTGTTGAACAATCTTGTTGCTGACCAAAAAAATATCTAGACTTATGTAAAGGCAACTCATGATAAATTTAGAGCGGCCTTGCGACAATATTTATGAAGGTGTTCCTTTATTAATGCGATATATGTTTATTATCATAAAATAGTTTCTTGTTTGAGTTCTATTGGATTCTGAAATGCACAGGATATGATATTCTCAGAATAGTGGGAGACGATTTATTTTTTCACCTACATTTCTCATATATGTGGATTGCTTGACCGATTTCGTGTGGCAAAATTAAGGACGTCCCAAGCGTAGGACTTAGGGACCGGTGTAGCACTTTACCGGTAAGACCGGGTATATCGAATCCACAGGGAAGGTGTGAACGTGTGCGAGACTCAAAGTGACGAATTTTAGTGAAACTTGGCTCTTAGGTAGCCACCCCTTGACTCAATTGGTTGATTAACTAAGAAACCTATCGAGATTAACTACTTACTACGAATTTAAATAGAGAGCGCGGCTATGGGAATTCCAACGCCCGCAACTAACCCTAACCAAGGTATTCCCGCCTGTCACGCGGGTGACTCGGGTCACAATTCTCATAAATGGTTGATTTTAAAGCCGATAAAAGTCTCCCAACGGATGCACACCACCTGCCACCAGAGTCGATGCGCAATCTAGAAGGAATCGCTGGATTCCCTCCCTACACTCGCGAGGACCCCGATGATGCCCGGGATTTCCCGTTGGAAGGTTTATGAACTTTAAGACTGCCTAAACAAGTAATTTCTACCGAACCCGAGTCAAACTAGGATTGGGCTAGTCACGGGATGTTTTCACCCCATAGCCACACCCTAAGCGACTACTCACACATAGCGATGCTAAACACAAAAATATTCAGATCTAAAATTAAACATGATTAAAGCAAGTGAAAATATAAACTGAATTAAATACCAGAACTGAAGAACCAGCAAACAGCAACCAAAAGTTCTGCCAGCCAAAACCATAGAAAAGTCGTCTAAAAAGTAGTCTAAGAGTTGGAAAAAGTAAAGTCCCCTAAAAACCTAACCCTCATCCTCCTTATATACAAAAACCCTTCCTCTTATCACTAGAAACCGAACAAACAAAGTGAACACGCGCGGGGGACCCAAAACGCCATCGTTTCAGCCACTTAAGGCCCTCGGTAGCGCTACACCACTTTTGGTGTAGCGCTCCCGATCCCTTAACTCTCGCATTTCACCGTTGACCCCCTACTGCCGTTGACCTTTTGACCTCTTGGTAGCGCTACACCACTTTTGGGTGTAGCACTCGTGGACCTTCTGTTCAGTTTTGCTCCCCTTCTGTGCCACTTTTGAGCGCTCCAGAGAAATAGGATAGCGCTCCGGACGGGTTACGATCACTTTCGCGCGAAATCAACTTCAACACTTAGTCTCCTCAGCTTTCCCACTCTCGATCCTCGTGCATGGCCTTCCAACAACTCCGATTAGCGCCAACACACCTCAATTTTCTACAAATTAAGCACAAACACCAAATCCAACCACGTGCACGCATTAAATGGAAAACGAGGGTTAAAAACACGAAAATCGCGCTAACTCTACCCTACTTAGGCGCTTAAAATCATGCATTTTGCGCGCCTATCATGGATTAGGTGACAATGTTTTTTTATCACTAAAGGAGTTTCTATATGAAGATTTACAAAGGCGAAATTTTTTGTCACCAATTGGGTTAATTATACAATTATAGGAGACGAAATTATACAATTATAGGAGACGAAATTATGTCACATTTACTATTTTAATAATAGTTAAATTAAATTCTACGGTGATGAAATTTTTTGTCACCTATGTGGTTTTCTTCATCAATTTCTAGTCACTGTTAGTGACGAAACTAGTGAGTGGGTGACGAATAATTTGAAAATTGGTGATGAAAAATTTCGTCTCCAAAATTTACTATAGGTGACGAAATAATAATTTCTTCACCAGGTGACTTTCGGAGACAACCTATAGGTGGCAAAACTATTTTTCGTCACCAAGACTATCGGAGACAAAAACCATGCATTTCATGACGATTTCATTCGTCTCGAAAGACATAATTTCTTGTAGTGTTTTAATGTCTTGTCTAGATCCGAAGTCAATCGTATCTCTTCTTGTATCACCGCAAAAGAGGCTTGGGAGATCCTTCGTACGTCCCATGAGGGAATTGAAACCGTGAGAGTCTTTAAACTCCAAATGTGCACCACTAAATTTGAAGAACTTAAGATGCCTGAAGAAGAGACATTTGATAGTTTCATAACTAGGCTTACCGAAATTGTGAACACTTTTCATAGCTTAGGAGAACCTCTTTCCAATCTCAAGGTGTGTCGTAAGATCCTTAGGTCTCTTCCGGGGAGATTTTTGACCAAGGTGAATGCTATAGAAGAACGGTCCGATGTTGATGACATATCCTTTGCCGAGTTGGTAGGTAAACTTCAAATCTTTGAACTCAATCACTTGTCGGACTTCAAACCTTCGAAGTCCGTGTCCAAGTCCGGTAGGGATATTGCATTTAAAATCGATAAAGAGGAGATTTCCGAGGTTAGTGACACGGATGAGAGTTTTGATGATGAGGAGTTGGGTACACTTGTTAAAAAATATAAGAGATTTGCAACACTTCGAAAACCTAGAGACCTAGGTGAGAGTCTCAAACCTTCGAGTGGCTTCAAGAAGAATGTTTTTGGAAACAGTGGTAAAAAAATCTTTGTTTTATAAGGCTAAAAATTTCCAAGGTATCCAATGTCATGAGTGTCATGGTTTCGGGCACATTCAATTTTGGGCTGTCCCTTTTTTTGAACAGAGGGCTGTCCTAATAAATGTGTGTTTTGAAAAGTTAGTAGGTACATTTCCTATTTTGCCTTTAAAAATAGATTCATTTTTGAAAAGTTAGTGAAAATTATTATATTGAAAATGGTAAGTAGTGAAAAGTAGATGTAAAAGTTGTAAAAGGTTATGTGAGAGAAAGTAAGTTGGAATTACTGTAAAGATTTTTGAAAATAAAAGGTTATGTGAGAGAAAGTAAGTTGGAATTACTGTAAAGATTTTTGAAAATAAAAGGTTATGTGAGAGAAAGTAAGTTGAAATTACTGTAAAGATTTTCTCTGTGAGATCTATAAATTAGTGGAAAGATTTTTGAAAATAAAAACTCCCGTGAATACATTATTTTTTGCATGGTAAAATGCATGGTAACCAAGAAAGACAAGCAATTTAGGACTCCGCGAGCAAATGTTTATGTTCTATCCTTCTCTCACTCCCTCTATATCTTTAATCACTACCTCATGAATGATGTGCCTACTATATTGCAGGATGACCAATTTTCGAAAATCCTTACGTGATTGCAATATTTTTTGAATGAGACATATGTCTACAGAGATATAGATAATTTAGTTGTTCAAGTACTGATTAAGTTAATATTAGTGGTTGAAATTTTCCTCCACCCAAGAGCATATCCCAAACAATAACTCTCTAAAAAAGTTCATGAACAGTGCACATATCTATTTTAGTTTGACACTTTTTCTATCAACACTCCAACAATCCTCTCTATTTCTCTCTCTATACTAATTAAATAATATAAACTAATACATATAATATATATATATATACACACATATAAGAGGAGAGAGAGGGGAGAGAGAGAGAAATAAAAAGGATAAAAAAAAGTTGGGGAATGAATAGTGGCTCCCTAAAAGGAAGGGATATTGGGAGGCACTATTCACATATGTATTTTGTTAACCTATTAAGGGAGACTGTTGTAATCCATATTCAATGCTTGCCTACCTAAAATAAGGATAAAGAGGGGTTTAGGGAGCCTGTTGGGTTTGCCCTAACTTTGGGTCCGCATTCAAAACACAAGTTCGCTACAAAGAAAAAAGACAAATGACACAGTACTGCGTAAGAAATACTCCCTCTATCCCAATTTGTTTGCTCACTACGAAACTACGTGCAATTTTCAAACTAAAAATTAATGTATTTATCTAAATAATTTTTGAATTTTTTTTGCACCGTATTAAAGTTTTCAATGAGGTCTATTAAACAAGATCCACATTGATTAGAAAATTATTTTTGCAAGTACATTATTTTTTAGTTTGAAAATTGCACATAATTTCGTAGTGAGTAAACAAATTGAGACAGAGGGAGTATGATTCACAACCCAAGAGGTTGTCACAGTGGACCAGTGGTTACATGTTCCTGGCATTGGAGGCAATGAAGGGCAACCCCCCACTTGGCCACTAGTAACTTTTTTTTTTTTTCATTTTAAGTTTCAAAAGGAAAGTCTCACAACTTTTGTCGAGTATTTTTTGAAGGGAAATGTCAATAACAACTCATTGGGTTGTGAATAATAGAGGAAGTGAACAAAAAAACATAGTTTTTGATGCACTTTAAACACTTTTCAAGGTATTTAACACATCGTAAACTTTGTTTTTATTTTTTTATCCCATTTCTCCCTTATTCACAACCTAATGGCTTGTTATTAGCATTTTCCTTTTTTGAACTGATTGATGATAGTCACTTTAATAATTTCCAATTCAAAACAAAAACCCGTTTTGTACTCTTTGTGTTTCCTCACGCAACCCCTCTTAAATATGCGAAACCATTAAACGTTCAATTGGACGTCGTTTGACATGCTGCTTGTCTTTCTTCGGTTAGATGTTAGGTTTTTACCTTAATACAAACATAGTATGCATAAAATACAGTTTGAATTTTAGTTTTTCTTGATTTGGAACTCATGTTTCACAGTATTTCACTTGGCTTTTTAAATTTGTCTTTGAATTATTTTTTGGCTACAAAAATTAGAGGACTAAAGACTTTCTATATAAAAAAACAATAAGGATAAAAATCTCGTATTGGCGGGCTTCTATAATTTTTTGATAAAGTTTTTATTTTAGTATAATACTAAGATTTTTTGAAATTATTGTGTTGGTGACCGCCGCTAATTGTCCTCACTTAGTGCCATCCTTGGTTATCGCCACGACGGATTCGTTATAATGTTTCTCTCTCCCACATTGGGATTATATCCTAATCCAACTGGTGACCGCCAATTTGTCGACGTAGGCCCCCCCGGAATTCAAATCCTAGCTCTGCCACTGTTTGGACGGGCTCCCCCTCGGCACCGATTTGTCCTTGGAGCCACCTCACCACATGCAAACGAGTGGAAAGGGCTGTGGGAGGAGATGGAGAGATTCGTCTGATTCATCATGACATTCTTCGTTACCGGAAAAAAAATGATTCCCTTCAATTTAAGGGAATTGATATTGGCACTCCCCATTTTACCTCTATGACGTGAAGTCATTAAATTATCCTTGTACTTTGTAGTTGCATTTTTCTCTTGGTTTCAAAATCTAAGAATAGTTTAATAATTTCACCTAATAAAAATAAAAATAAGAGTGTTAATATCAATTCCCTAATTTAAACAATGGAAATCACAAAAGACCACACTAGAGAACAAAAACAGGGTTATATAAAAAGTCAAATCTAATAAATGGCCTGGAAAATATGAAGTAGATGAAAATTGGTTACTACTACAAGTCGAGGTTTTGTCCCTACAGATATGATCTAGCCTTATGTACGGACAAGGGGTTGCTGCTGTGCATCGGGTGCACAGCATCCGAACTGTTGGACGGCCCAGATTTCACCTCGGTACCCTTGTATCCGAACTGTTGGTTGTCGTGCGTGCAAGATGAAATCTGAGCCGTCCATCCGAGCAACGGACGGCTCGAATGGCGCACAGCACCTGCTGTGCATGGGGCTGCACAGCAGCAACCCCAAATCCCTTATGTACTGCTTGATGCTTTTGTTTAATGAGACAGGAGTGCCACATGCACAGAAAAACTATTCAAAAAGTATCCCGAATTTGAAAAAGTATCCTTAATTAAATAGAGTCACTCATTTTCAAATTCTAGGTACTTTCTAGGCAAGTTTTCTTAGCGCGCACTTAGCTTTGATTCACACTTAAGTGAATCTGAGCCACTTATTTCTAAATTCTGGGTAGTTTTTCTGTTCATGTAGCACTCCTGTAATGAGATGATCTTTACCTTTAAAAGAATAATAATAATCAGGGGCGGACTCATATGGGGTCAAGTTCCCCCCCCCCGCACACCAAAATTGTATAATTTCACTTGTATCTCTACATATTTTGAGTAATTGCATAAATAATATGCAAAATTGAAATATATCATATGTATATAAATTAAAAATAATTAGATTTATCTCATTTCATGTATGAATTTTCTTCTTACTCATTGTTGTGTATTACTCCCTCTATCCCATTTTAAGTGGCCACTATGGGAATACGTGAAATTTCAAACCTCTACAAAATACATTTATCTATATATTTTTTTAATTTGCTTTATACCAATTAAAGTGCTCATTGAATACATTAATTTGGTGCAAAAAAAATTCAAAAACATTATACAGTACATTTTTTAGCATCCAAAAAAATACAAGTTTCCCAACGAGGACACTTAAAATGGTACGGAGGGAATTTTAAAAGTCATGTTTGCATCCGTCCATTAGGCAGAGGATAATATAACAAACAAATTCGGATATCAATAAACTTACCCTCAACCTTAAGGCTTGATGTTAGCATTTCCTATTGAGACATGGTCAATTGAGTACCCCACTACATTAAATTTCTGGGTCCACTACATAATAATAATGTCCTGATGAGGAGAAATTTTTTTCCTTTTTGTACTGAACTGGATGATGTGGCGATTGATTGCAACATCTAATCCAAATCAATGCCTCCATTCATTTTAATTTTCGTACATAGGTTGAGTGGTGAAGGCTGCATTACAAGTGGGCCGATGGAAACGTGGTTGAACCTGGCCGAGTGACCTGGTCTGCACCGAAGTTTTAAAAACCGCACCAGTAGACAGATTACTCATTAATGACGGAACGGTACAGTATACGTCCAATGCTCATTAATGCGCAGGTCCCATACATGAAAACTACTACTCCTCGTCTTCAAACTTCCGAGATTACCCCTTCGGACTCGATTGGATGCAGAATAATTTTCGGATGGATTAAATATGTAGGAGATAAGATAATAGGGCCTCGTTTGATTCAGGGATTAGAAGACTGGGATAGGATAACTTTGACCTTATCCCGCATAATCTTGTGTTTGATTCCCAAAAAGCAGTTGGATTAACTAATACTGGGTCGACTAATTTAGTCCATATACGGTGGGTATTAACTTATCCCGGGGGGTATTAACTTATCCCAAACAAAAATGATAAGTGTGAAATGTGTGTGGGCTCCACACACCATGTGAGTGTGTTGGAGCCGAGTTGGACACTTTTGTTGTACACTGTGTGTGGACTCCACACACCATGTGAATGTGTTGGAGTAGAGTTGGACACTTTTGTTGTACATGTATAGTCCGGGAAAGAAAAACACGAAAGCCACTTTCAACTTAATTGCAAAATTGCCACTCTTCTCTATTACGACTTCACCTGTTTTTCTTTCTCTCATTCATTTCAACGCTCTCTCTCTCTCTTTCTCTCTCCACACGGCGACGCCATGGCCGACTTTGAGCAGATCCATTGACGGAGTAACCTGGCGAGTTGTTTCGATAAATCTGAGAGGTGATCCCGATTTCTCCATTTCGTTGTACTTTTTCCATGGATTTCGCCCGTTTACGAAACCCACTTAATTATTTTCTTCGATTTTTTCCCTTTTGCTCCATAAGTTTTTACAGATCTGTGAAAATAATCGTGGAAATAAGTTTGAACTCAGGTTTGTCCACTAATTTTTTGTTTGAAGTATCATAACACTTCATTTTCTTCGATTTGTCCTCTTTTGTTCCTGGGTTGTTTGAAGGTGCTACAGGTTGGAAGGGAAAAAAATTGCTTCCTGGTGGTGAGTTATGAAATCTACCCAAAATGCCTTATCAGTCCGTGGGAGCATTCAGCTCTTAGCGAAGTGGAATGATTGGAGTTGGTTTGAGAAATAATCATCAATGAATTGCATAAGAAATGAATCAATTGAGAATTTTTTTTGTTGAAAAATTCATGTTGAACTTTATTGGTTGAAATTGGTGAGAGAGAGAGAGAGAGAGAGAGAGAGAGAGAGAGAGAGAGAGAGAGAGAGAGAATCCTCATATTAATCCCAAAATTTAGTTTAGGGAACCAAACATAGGATTGACCAAAGCATGGGATATTCCGACGTTAATCCTGCACAAATCAAACATGAGATTGTGTGAGCTTCATGACTAAATTAGTCGCAGAACAAATAGTCCCTGGACTATTAATCCAGGACTATCAATTCTACCTGTTTTAGTCCACGAATCAAACGAGGCCTAGGTATTATTTATGGAGTGTAGTAAGCTCATATTGATGTGACTTTTTTAAGGAGGGTGGATAAAAAAATAATTGGTTTGGATGAGGTATTGAAAAAGGAGGGATAAAATAGTAATTGGATTGAATGACGAATAAAATGGAGGGATAAATTTAGGGGAAATGACCAAAACATGGTTTTTAAAAGTAAATATTCCGAACTCATGACATGGTTTTCGGAAATTACCAAAAACATGACAAGGAAAAAATTAATTCCACATACATGGCACCAACAAATTACAGGTCTAAAATACCCTTCTAATATTTTAAGACCTAACACACATGCCCTTCCCATTGTTCCTGGACATATTAGTTTAGTTGCCCAAAGTTGCACCGTGCATGCAACAACATTGCACCGTAAATGAAAAACCCTTGCACCTTGCAATAAAAGAATATTACACTCACGTTAGTCCAACTTGCTTTGGCAAGGAAATCAAATCAAATCTTTTTGGATGAACAATCTCAAAAGTGCACCGTGCATGTAACAACATTGCACTGTAAATGAAAACCGTTGCACCTTGCAATAAAAAAATTGCACTGTTAGTCCAACTTGTCTTGGCAATGTGAGATCAAACAAAATCTTTTTCGACAAACAATCTCAAAATTGCACCGTACATGCAACAATATTACACTGTAAATGAAAACCTTTGCACCTTGCAATAAAAAGAATTGCACATGTAACACACGTTAGTCCAACTTGCCTTGCCAGTGTGAGATCAAATCAAATCTTTTTAGACGGATAATCTCAAAATTGCATTGTGCATGCAACAACATTGCATTGTAAGTGAAAACCCTTGCACCTTGAAGTTTTATATGAAATATGCTATAAAATATATAATTATATTATATACAATAGTAATAGCGCTAAATCTGAAATGGTACCCGGTATTTGACCCGTATAGGTACATACCATACCAGCAGAAAAACCAATACCCAAGTCGGTACGGTATTCAAAACCTCGGAGCTCTTAAGTTATTTTTGGCCAAGTGATCATGTATTTAGTTATTTTAGAACATATGCAGCAGCTCATGGTTATTTTGGCCAATTGATCTTCCAAGGAATTACGTTCATATTCCTATCTATTTCAAACATCGAAATCATAGAAGCATGCATGATGTCACATTACTGTTCATGTTTCTTCTAAACGTTAAAATCATATAAAAAAGGCATCACATTACCATTCCTCCTCAATATTGCTGACATCAAAATTGAGCCTTAATTAAGAGACTGTGATTTAATGAGATTACAGGTGGAGGTGAAAAAACCTATGTCCAGATGCTTGAAAATTCGAAATCCTGGTGGGCTTTCTGTTGGGTTTTGTCTATCCCTTTTGTTTCATTGATGTCTTACATCGCAAGTTAATAAAGTTGATTCTTCTTATGAAAGAAAAAACTTGTTTCAGTGCCTCTATTTTCGCAAGTTAATAAATTAACTTGTGTCTTCTTATGAAAGAAAAAAGTCCCTCAAATTCCAAGTCTATTTATACATTTGTGTTTCTATCAAAATGCATAAAACATTGGATCATAACCAAAGTGAGTATGATTTATACATTTGTGTTTCTAGACTATATCCGCAGTTTAAATATTTAATGTTTCCCTTTGACTACAAAAGATCCTCTAATGATCCTTAATTTGATCCCCACTTAGATATATTTTTTAGAACAGCACTTCAATGTTTGATTAACAACGCTGCTATGGGTACACCACATTCGTGTACTCCACATGCACACTAACGCACCCCAAATCGTCAATCTCAGAAATCAATGTTCCGGATTTTAAATAAATCATTCGCGCGAAGAGTTTAAATTCTTCGCGCAAATAGTTTATTCAAAATCCGGAACGTCTAAAATGCTTTTCAACGGTTGAGATGCGTTGGTGTGCACTTGGGTGCGCGAGTGTAGTGTAAACTCTTTGCGCGAATACTTTATTCAAAATTCGGAAGGTCAAAAATGCTTTTCAACGGTTGAGATGTGTTGGTGTACACTTGGGGTGCGCGAGTAGGGTGTAACGATATCATTTTGGGAGAACATTCTTTACACCGGCGGTGTAAACCAAAATTTCCTCCAAATCTATTACATTGCGCCATGTGTCCAAACAATGGTTCCAAAAGATAGAACATAGGCACATGACACAATACAATCGATTTGGAAGAAACTTTAGTTTACACCGCCAGTGTAAAGAATGTTTTTTCTATCATTTTTGTTTGACTAACTTATTTTTTTGGGCATGTATGAATAATAATCTTCAGATGAGATGATCTTAATTCTCCCAGCTCACCTTAGCATTTCCAAACGTCAAAAGGAGTAATTTGGTTTAAATGCGGGCCATGCCGTCTTGAGTGCACTTTTAAAAACAGCGTTTCTGTTATTTAAAAAAAAAATTACAAAAAAAAAAAAAACCATTTACAACAGTTTTTATTTATATATTTTTTTATTTTTTATTTTTTTTTGATCGGCAACAAGATTTTATTAAAAAAACTCGACAAAGGGTACATCGAGCAAAGCCTAAACCACATTGAAGAAAATAGAACGTACATTGAAGAAAAGCATAATGATTCTTTTAATCTAAGTTGGAAGCAATTTTTACCTTATATATGAGCTTTCAATGCTACTTTCACTTATATTTATTTCTCTCTCCTTCTTCTTTTTTGTAGCACAAGTTTGATTGCATCAAACGTAATTTGAATTTGATGATGGGTTATTTTGAACAGCGGCTTTAAAAATCATGTCGAAGGCATTCTCAATGCATGAATTGAATTTTTGTGGATCCACGAAGCCTTTTTCCATCCGGATGGTGATCTTCAGCTTGCCCATGTAACTCATAATTGTTATTGTTAGACTCTGCAATACCATCATTCATCAACTCAACATATTTATTTTGCTGAATATATAACAAAGTAAAAATTACGCCACATTGGCACACCTTATATGTGAAAAAAAAGTATTGAACACCATGAATTCAAATTTCTTACATGGAAATTGATAATATCTGTACAAAAATGACAGAAATTCATGAAATTTGTTTAACAAATCATAACCTCAAGACGAAAACTTATAATATAAGAATTTAATGCTATGAATTGTAGAAAACTTCTATGAATTTTTATACAAAAAAAAATGACCTGATGATTGTTATAGCCAAAATATATCATGAAAATTCAATATGATTTAAGAGTACATATCGTACATTCGGAAATAGAGGTATGCATTGGGGCATCGTCCTACTTACATTTTTTGTTATGCACAAAATTTCATATCATTTATTGGAGGGGTCCACCCCTCAAACCAGCACAACCATCTCGTATGAAAAATTATTTGGTGGTCTTGGGGCACCGTAATGTGGTGCGCTAATACGCTTATCTACCATACATTTATGTAGGGTCTAGAAATAAGTACCGTATGAAATTTACAAAAAATGTACAATAGATATGAGAATTTAGAACCACGTGACGGTGTCACAAAATAATTACTCCTTTTTAAGGGGGTTACTCGAACTCAAGATGTATGATGGCAACTTCACTATCGTCCATATATACACTTACATATATCAGAGGTAAGTACTCAGATTTATAGACAAAACAGATGAAAGCTAATTAGTTTACCTCGGGAGTGCCGACCACTGTAAAATACAATCCTCTAATGGGGTGATTATCCAAAGCCATTTGTTCTACTGGTCCAATCATATTCGACATTGCTATGCTCGAGTTCTTCATTGTTTTGTAAACGTACTGAGCCGCTACCTGCAATATCAATTTCACTACATTTTATGGATCAAAATTCCATAAACCATCTTGGTTTTTCGACAAGTGTGGGTAATTAGCCTCTCTGTAAAAATGTGCAGAATAGGACAGTAGCATTACTAAATACATGTCTTATCCACCATATATGAGAACAGTAATAAATGTTTGGACTATGTGACATTTGCCCCAAGAGTCCAAGGCCATGAAATATTTATCCTTTTAGCCGTACTTGTGAGCCTTCACGCACTAAATATTTATCCTTTTAATCAATTTCCATAACGTTGCTTTTACAAAATATTTCCCACTTTAGAGCAAGCCCAGTAGATGAGTCAAACTACTCCCTATACTTATTCTAGGGAGTCAAACCCCAAAATCAAGTCCCAATAGACTACCTAAACCACTCCCTAAAATACTCTGATGAATAGTAGCTCCCTAAATACTTTCTGTTTAGGGAGCCACTATTCACTCTCTACCCATTTTTTAATCCTTTTTTTTCTTTCCTTTCTCTCTCCTCTCTCTCCGCTTTATGTGTATAATATATATTTTAGGTATTAGTTTATATTATTTAATTGATATAAACAGAGTAATAGAAAGGATTGTTGGAGTGTTAAAAGAGATGCGAGTAAGTAAAAAACATTGTTAATTAATCATTTTAGGGAGAATTTGTGTCATCATTGTTTGGGATGCCCTTAATGGGTTTGCCATTATTAACAATATCACGGGCTACCATTTATTTTGTACAGCATGGAACTATTGAAACAAAAATTCTAATCAAAGGACTTTTTCAATTTTGTCATTTCATTTCAAATCAGAACAACAACAAGCATTCCATCGTTCAGTTTAGATATTGTCACAATCACATAATCCCATATCTAGGAAAGAAGAGGATCCACTCTGGCCCATAAAAATGGACTGAACTGTTTACTTTGCCGGTATTGAGTCGGGATGAAAACTGGTTCACAAGATGTGAAAGGTTTGCAACCGGGCCTCCAAATGTGCAAACTTGGTGAGCCAGAATGAACCGGATATGAGCTCATCCCATCTAGGAAAATTCTGTTTTAAATGAAAAATAAAATCTTCTATAAGTTTACATACCTCAGGGCCTCTAAACTTCCTTAAAATCTCAAGCATCCTACCGGTGAGATAAACGGCTGCCGAGTTTCTTGTCTTCTTGATCATCTTATGTGCTTTCTTCACAAATCTGATCGGATTCGCAATCAACTGATCATCAGTAGCAGTATACGCTCCATTTTTAGCATGGTTCAGTTTAGGAATAGGGACATGTAAGAAGGTGAAGTGGTTCCCCCACGGCATCTCTGAATTGGGCTTCAACATCTCTTCGATTGTCTTGTACCCACCGATGGCCCTGGTGTTGAGCACCACAATTGCAGTGGCATGTGCATTTGAATCCCCAAGCTGCTGTTGCTGATCGTCATGGCTTGATGATGATGATGATGATGATGCTTGCATGTATAATCGAGTCCCCAAGAAGATTACTCCCACAATTACGTCGTTTATTGTCTGTAATTAGCGATTTAACAATGTTACAACAGGGTTGAAAAGAACAAAGCCGAGGTTCAGAATGTTCGTATATGTTTGTTTACAAATGCGAGCCAAACTCGAGTCAAACTGGCCTAGGCTTGAGTCAAGTTCGATATTATTCACGAGTCTTAACAAGTTACAAAAATTTAAACATGCACACATAGAAGTCTAAAATGCAAATTAATATTTACTTGAGCAATGCTTTGGTGACCATGTCTCAGTACCAGGTTTTGGGTACCATACATATGAGGCGGCAGCATTGTTTTGGTAGAATGTGCTCCACTACATGACAAATGAGACAAATTCTAGCAATACAGTAGTGACACATCACATGATATCAAAAATATGGTACCCAGACATAGTCACCAAAACATTAATGTATTAAATTATGTGCATAAAAAAGATCACAAATGTTAAAAATTAGTAAAAAAATATACGTATATGGTAAATGTAAAGGTTCATACCTATACAACTTATAAAATTTTCATGTACATATATATGTTTAAAGATGAATATCACTATATGCATATATTCTTTGTCCACAAGTTTAATCGTGCCGAATCAGTTATGTCAAGTTTTGGTTTCGCTCATTTATTACTTCTTCCGTCCCTTTTTAAGTGTGTTACCTAGGAATTTAAATTATTTTTCTCTCATATCAACTTTTATAACTTTTACATCTACTTTCCACTAATAATCCTTATTAATATAATAATACCCACTAACTTTTTAAAAAAGAATCTACTTTTAAGGGCAAAATAGGAAATGTATCCACTAACTTTTCAAAACACACATTTATTAAGGGACAACCCAAAATGAAAATGTACACACTATAAAAGGGACGGAGGGAGTAATTGTTATCAAAATTGAAGCACTAGGTCATTCAATCAAACTCAAACGAGTCCTTACTTGATCGAGTCTTGAACAATTCGCAAACGAATTGATTTAATAACTATTTGGCGTGAGAGAATTATAAAATTGTGCATTCCTTTATTTTATAATCTAGAAATGACTCCACTTTCCAAAAAAAAAATTTAAAACATGGGACGGAGGAGATATGTCATAAGAAGATTGAGCCTCCGTTGCCCTAAAAAAAAACAAGAAGTGAGCATAAAATTCACAAGTAATTAAATTGGAATTGGAAAAACATATCGGAATAACACTTACAACTCCAAGCTTGGTTTTGATTTGTTTGATGCGATCAAGAGAAAATGTTACGGTAGTTATAACGCAGGGCCGGAACTCAATCCCATCATCACCGGACCGGACCGGTGTCGGCCCATCTCCCCCAAAGCTAGTCTTAATAAGTGTCGATCCAAAATCCGATACAGTATTGCCAACCATAGAGAAAACCCGACCCAAACATCGAAAAATCCCTTTATTATTCCCATCCTTTTTTGAGCTAGATTTGCGAGAAGGGAAAGTTAAGGGGAGAGAAGGATTGTCAGCTCTTTGTAAGCAGGAAAGAAGAGCTCCCATGAGAGAGAAGCCATCTCCGAGAGCGTGGTGAAGCTTGAAAATTATGCTTCCCGCTGCATTACTAGTAGGGTACTTAATCAGGTGAACTTCCCACAACGGTTTGTCCTGTGGGAATCGATCCAGTGATAATTTCGATAAGTAGTCATTGAAGTGGTCGTCATAAAATCCCGGCGTCATTCCAGCGGGGAAAGAAGGTACGTTGATGTGGTCTTCCAGCTTCACTTCCACCCTTTTCCATTTTTTTACTCCCTTCTTATCTGCAACCTGTTTTTGCATGAGCTTTTTCTTAGAAGTTAGAACCAGTGACGACGGTGTAACTTAAATAACAAATGTGTTATACAATCGGATTACTTGAACTTGTACAAAATCGGCAATTGGGTTTATTAGTTTGTCAATTTTTATTTTATTTTAGTTATTTTTCTAATGTAAACTACTATCATTATCATTATATATAAGAATGTAAGCCTTAGGATTACAGTGGACTGCTTATGATTTGATATAACAGTATGAGGAATGTGTGGACAAGACCTGATGAGATTCAGTTTGTTGAAAACTCAAGTATAATGGTAGGAAAAAGGCTAGGAGTACCTCTCCTTGCTTGTGTGGGTATTTGTGTAGTTTTGACTTTGTGTGTTTGTTGGGGCTTGTGTTTGGATGGATATGTCCCTCCTATTTTTGGGTTAACACTATGATAAAAAAAAGTGTTCGGCAATGCTACGTAAACAGAAAGAGCACCCAGAATTTATCTAAATATATATCTTTGTGCTGATTAAAAAGCATGGACTTCCAAGCTTGATTACACATATCGGATTTTGGAGGATCCGGTACGGATACTCATGGGTATAGCAGTAGGATGGATATTCATATACTATCGGCCGGTTCACAATCCGGTTTAAGCCGAGACACGGATAACAAATTTACATTTTTTTTAGCTTTTTTGAGTTGTTAATGATTTTAAAAATTTCACGACCGCGACACCCAATGCTACGTATCGTTCAATACACACGCTATAGAGACACTAAAATCTCGACCACTACGTCTCCCGTTACCGCTATTTAAAACTATGCTGACCAATACTATATCCCAAATCCCAATCACTGCATATGCGTGGACATCTTCCATACATGAGAAATTCGGTTTAGTTCCAACTTCCAACTGGTAATAATTCACCGTCCCATGTGAATGTGCTGTGAAGAAGGATTCCAACACAATAAATTTGCTGTCAAATCCGACATCATTCAAGGATGAACTACTCTGGGCTATATTTGGAGCAAGAATTTATAGAACAAATGAAAATAAAATAAAAAACAATGAAGAAAATAAAAAAGCTAAATTGCATTCCTTTACGTTTTGTAAAAAAGATGATTCTTGATATGAAGAAATAAGTGTTTAAAATATTATTTCCATTTACAGATACGAATCAGACTATTTAAGTTAAGCTTGTCACTTCTATCTAAAACCTCAAGGGTTTTTTGTATTAGGGTTTTTTGGTTGCGATATTGGTAGAGAGGCACTAGTTCAGCGTGTGATTTTGATTTTTCGGTGAAGGTGACAACTGACAACATTGGGTGTTTTTCTTGTTTCAGGGGTGTTCCAGTTTGTAAGGGTTCTTGCTTTGATTTGTTTTAGGTGTGATTTTTTTTTT
>JAXBDA010006765.1:0-19709 GCA_036023075.1 Gaultheria prostrata
TGGTATTATTATAATTGTTGTTGAGTAGAAGACAATTTTTTTTTTGAAAAAAATTGGGTAGAAGACAATAATCAACAGCCAAATGTAATTTTCGGATCCCCGAATCCCAGTGGGGATCCCCGTTCCCTGCATTAGGGTCGGGGATGGAGGGTAAAAAGAAATCCCCGGTGGAGCTTGGGGAGGGGATGGGGATTGGTATGGGGATGTGGATCGGGGATGGAGGTAGTGGTATCCACCCCTATCCTCCCCATTGCCATCCCTAAGCGTAAAGATAGATTTACCAGGTCGAGGAAGGTTTGACTACTTAATCTTCTCCGTTCACTCTGATAATCTATGTTGTAGAGTTCGACATGCCAATTTAACGAAGTTTTAACCGCTAAAAAAAAAAAAAAAATCAAGGAATCAGTCCAATCCTCGATGGAGGTCGCCGACAACGAGCCTCCGGTGCATGGCTTGTGCGGCTGATATCGACCGGGTATCACCCGTCACCACCTCTGAGCCCGAGGATTGGCGGAATGCACATGAACTTGTCGCCTCTAGGGATGGGCATGGAGGCGGATCGAGGTCAGATAGTAATATCTCCATCCCCAATCTCTGAACCCCTTTGTCATCCCCATCCCCATCCCCATCCCCATCCCCGTCCCGATTCCCGACGGGGCTTTGTTTTCATCCTACATCGCCGCTCCAAATGGGAACGAGGATCCAAACATTAAAAAAAAAAAAAAAAAACAGATTGTTACAGAAAGGACTTTAAAAGAACTAGTGTAAGATATAATCGCCATACACAAGGACTTTAAGAACCAAGTACCTCAATGACAAATTCACAAAACAGAACCAGAGGGACACCTTGGGGTCGTTTTAAACAAAACATTCCCAAATCCCCATGATACATGGAAGGTGTAAGTTAAGAAAGGCTAAAATCCTTGGACTCAGCTCCTGTCCAGTTTGCTATGCTCCAGTCCTGTCCACTTTTTATGATCTTGCGAGCCATGCTGGCACCACCCTAGCAAATCTCTCAAGTATAAAAACCACCAGATCATCAACACTATGAACCCAGAAATCTAAGAAACATTTCGAAACAGAAGTCTATGCAACAAGAGATAACAATTAACAATACCTTGACAAAACCTTGTGCAATATGTATCTTGAGGCCGAGCAATGGCCGACCTGGGGACACCCTAAGCTCTTAAGCCTTGTTCTTGCCTTTCAAAGGTCCGCTTGGATCTTCCTCATCAAAGATTCCATGCTTGTTCTTGATCTCAATCATTGCCTTCTCAGAAAAAAGAGTCCAACTGATCCTCATACTTCTCACACAGAACAGGCTTAGTGTGGGGCAGTAAAAATGCTGCCACCGACATCATGAGGTTAACTGTAGAAACTAAAGATTATGGCTAATAAATCAATATGTCTACGGACATAGTGATCGAGTATCGAGTACCTATTTCAAACAAAGTCAAGGAGTTGCAGCAGCTCCCCGCAATTAAAAGATCCTCTAGCCAGCAATCACCTGATAAACAAACCCATAAAAATGGTCAACCTAAAAATGTAAATATGCAGTCTCTATATCTCAGGGCTACAATGTTCCATAGATTACAAATATATGTCGACATCAGAATCAATAGAATGTACATGTGCTTTAATCTCACCCAAACTTATAGATCAAATACAATGATGTTCGACTGGTACCAGCTTCTTAATCACCATGAGCTTAATCCCCATGAGATACAAGCACCAATGTAACGGCCAATAGCAAAAGTTATGACACTCAATCGAGTAGAAGGAAGAAAGAAAAATACGGAGAGAAACATTTTGAGATATTTTGCAATTTCCCTCCAAAGACTACAAACCCAATTTATTTCAATCCTCGGAGTAGAGGCGAGCTCGGAGTTAGCAATTTCTTGCTTTAAGAATTATGACTATAGAAGACGAGCTCGGAGTTCGTTCTATTTGATGGTAATAACCATATCACCAACTCCTGAATATATCCTTAGAAACGAAAGAGTGTAGTTCTTTGTCACCTCTCACGCTACCAACTCTTGAGGCAGAAACATGAAGTTTAGAAACAGGGCTTTAGACCAAAAGAATACAAGAAGAGTCGATAAGCCTACGTGTTTAGTGCAAGCAGATCCAAGAGCAGAGAATCTTCCCCTTGAATCTAGAAAGGCCCTATTCGATCCATCTGCATCCTTCAATGTATAATTTTGGTGCCACCCCACCATAGTTCAGTTGAATTTTCATAAACCCAAACACACGAAACCACACAGAGATACAATTTATCTCATTGTTGTGAATACACTGTGTCTTAGTTTTTTTTTTTTTACGTAGAGCCAACATCTTACTTAGCTACGGACCGTTGCATAATTGCCAAAATAAAAACTGAAGATTATAGTGAAATTTCACTCAACTTTCAAATAAGGGTTGTCTACAATGGGCATTGGCAAATTAATGGTAACAAAAACATATCCTTTCCAGTTCCGAGCCTCCAAATATCTCTTCAAACATGCATCAGAGCAATACTTGAAGTCTCTTCCAGAGAGTGGTCGAAGAGCAGCCCTTAGCTCATTGATCTGTATTTCCCACGAAATTTCCGATATAAGTTCCTTGAATGATGCGTCAATTGAATCATTTATCATAAACTACAGAGAGTAGGCAGAAATATGAAATGAATCATATGAAGCCTCATTCCCATCTAAGCCTTGAAGCAAAACAGTACTGAAAAGGTTATTGCTGTTCTACAAAATTTATTGACCAAATAGGAAGTAGAAGAAAAGCGATCGACCAAAGTAGAACTAAACAACAATTATATCTACTTTATTTCTACTGAAATCATGTTATGTCGCTATGCAAATCTCTAGTTAAATGAGGTTATATTGATATGCATTTTCCGCATTTTCGAATACCGTATTACCTTTGACTCCAGCTGCGACTCATCATTTCCCTGTTCACGATGAGAATTAGTCCAACGACTAAACATGGTGAGGGCTTCCAAATCCGGTAGTTGAGTACAACCTACAAATGCAAGATACATGTAAGATTCTTTAATAGTCACTTCTAGTTTATTTAAGTCGAATAACAGCAGAATAGAGTAACGAGAGTGGCTAGCAAGTACAAGAAGTTTAGTAGAATGGATTCTCAGTTTCTCAAAACAGAAAAGGAGATATAATCAAGATGAGATATTTTTTTGGGCACTCCAAGAGCCAAAGTCAAAAAGAAGCTGAACAACTATAGAATAAACACGAGCAAACCATTCTCAGTCCACCCCTACATTTAAAACACATATATATACCAAAGTAACTCATTCAAACATTTCCAAAAGAAAAACACAAAAAAACATGTTCTCATTTGTTCTTGCGCTGTTTATTCCAAATGTAAGACCTTACTATGAGTCACCTTCTCTCTTCCTAATTTCCTAATTTATTGATTATATCCCACTGATTGTTTCTCCTTAGTTTAATATCTATGTTCTTCTTAAGAATCAGAATGTTATCTTTTATTTTTCAACTCTCTCTAAGTAATTCAGTAGGTTTCCACATGCACTTGACCCATTCTTGGGGAGGAAAAGTGTTGGAATTTTTAGTTCCCAACCAGTAAAAAAAAACAGTAAGAATTTCAAATAAGAAGAAAGTAGCTTTAAAAAGACATACTATGATACAATCATTTCCATTTTCCTATCTCCAATTTCCAGGAGATCAAACAGTAATGAACTTGGAACTGCGAACCCATAAGATCCTACAGATTACGGAACATTCCTCGCAAGAAGCTTTATACCTATGAAAGCCGTAATAAAAACTTGAATCGTGGGGTTCGAAGATGCTGGAATCAGAAGTGGAAAGCCTACACCAGCACTCTTCCCCTTCACTTCTCGAAATCAATACTCTTACCCGAAAGCCCCAATTACTCTAAACAATAAATTGAAAGTAATAAATCTAAATAAACACTTTACACCCATATTCGACCTTTTTGCAAGAAGCCTACGTAGGAGGTAAGTTAAATGACCACCAACATAGATGAAATATGGAACTGCAAACCACCAATGTAGATGAAATATATAACTGCAGTTCCAAAACCAAAGGCAGAAGAAAAATGACGAAGGTCCTTTTAAAGGCTTTAGCTCAAAATATACCATTTGTGGTGCACTATTAGGCTCTTCAGAACTCATTGTCCACTCTCAAGTGACAAATAAATGAAACTTTGACTCCCTCACTGGAAAACTAATTGAAGACAAAAAAGAGCCTTTTTTTTTTTTTCCCATCTGCTCCTATAAGCAATTGATTTTGTGAAGCCAACTACTTAAGAGTTTAATGATACTTTGCACTCTGAGCTTCAATGTGAGTATATTCTTTTATTGAACTTTTCTTTTTGCTTTTACCACTTCAAAATTCTTTGCTACCGCGAAATGGGGTTACATCATCACTGAAACCAACATTGTATTCACCATTTTCGCAGCAATTATACAAATCAGCGATAATTGCACGACTTAATAAAAAAAACAAAACAAATTTAACATCGTGTCTTTCAAACGACCATATATACTATCTAGGAAAAGCACTAACCTTGTTCATTTTTTTGGCCGGATGTGGAAGATTCTTTCCTCGTTGAGCTCTTGCCACCATTTGCAACCTTGTCTCCTTTCCCACCCTTTCCCCAATCACCATGAAATATATGCATCAAACACAAATCAGTACACATAAGTATCAACAAAACATGAAATCACCCATAGGAAATATCTGTGACAAGCATACAACAACTTTTTACCTTAAGCAGCAGGGGTATCACCCTTCCCACCAGCTTAAGATACAGCTCTGTCAAGGCTTCGCAGGTCTTCAAAATCAGAAAATCCGCATAATCCCACCTGCAAAAATAAAAACTATAAATTTAAACAATTGCATGAAATACAGGTAATGTACCACCAAAGGTTTAAGCTCAACAAATTCAAATAACTCATCAGTAACGAAACTGAACAAACCCATAGCAGCCGTATCAAATTAACGTCATGACCACAAACACAATGGAGTCTTAAACTCTGGCCATCTTGCATGAAGCAACACACCCACAAACCCATAAGTGAGAACATATTGAGACAATTAACCAGCCCCTAAAATGCAACAAAGATTCCCAAAACTCTCTTGTGATTGATATCGTAAATGTGAGTCAATCATTACCTATCATATCAAAAGAGTAATGGTTATGCAAAAACATCCACTTTCCTAATGATGAGGACATTAGCTTTGGCTCGTTCTTACGATTAGTTTGGGATTGTGTTATGAAATGAAATAGAACCAAATTAACAAAGTAGACTCCCTCATCTTGAAGGGGAAAAAAAGAAAAGGAATACGTCAATCAGTTGAAGGTCTAATTCTTTAAACAGACCCGAAGTCAACTACGAAAACAAATAATGGACATTCACTGAGAATATCTGATTGGTAGTCAAGGCAAGAAGATGTATGAATAGAACACCCAAAGGAATTGAAAATACAAATTGAAGATAACCGGACATCAAACCACCAACAAATTCAACTTGACTTGTATTCATATTTGAGTTTTGACGTAAGTTTCGTTCATGTAATCCAATATCAATTAAAGCAACTGTTATGGAACCAAATCCTATTAAGAAAGCAAAGACCAAATGAGCATTTCAATCAGAACCCAATTACAAAGAAGGAAAGGAAAAGAAGTTAAAATAACAATATTTGAGTTTACAATACATGCACATTTCATCGAACACGTAAGATGCAAGTGCCAATAACTAAGTAGCAAAGAGAGTTAAACACAAGTGTCCACCCCTTTGGCCACCAAAACATCTATTTCATCACACGATACCACGTAGTATTGCTTCAGGCCCCCTCACTCTCAAGGGGGAAAAAAGATCACAAACCCCTTGGTTCATGAAATGAATTAGTCGTTCAAGGCCTCAAAAAAGTTACAACATCACACACCCCTTGGTTCTTCCTTCTCTCGCAGATTTCATCGAACACTAAAATGCTTGTTTTAATGGGAGCATAGGAATTTCACAAAGTGACATGTAATCACAAATTCTGATTGCAACAAATTCCACCATTAAAATATACAACAAAGTAGAGACAAGCTAACTAGCACTTGAATCTGTCTCTTTACAATAAATTTTTATCCGTCTAAACAAAAATCTGATTCATCAACGTCCACCATGAATCATCATCGGCCTGGCTAGGAAACTATAACTGAGAACCCAAAACAAAAATCACATAATAAACCAAAAGAGAAGAGAAGAGACACATACGATCAAGCCGCATCATCGGCTCGGCAAAGAGGAGGTTCTCTTTCCCTCGTGAATTTCATTTTTTCCTGCGCAAATTACTCCTTCGGTAAAAATGATTTTGATTCAGTGTATGCAACTCTATTATCAGGAAAAAAATTCACTTAAATCGTTTTCGATCAAGTACCATTCAATAATCAATTCACGTGATTCTTTACATGATTTATCATCTTAACAACATCTACAACATTAACTAATTAGATCGTATTAATGAATCACAATCGAGCAATTACTCAACCTAATGGCAGTTGTAGTAATTTTTTGAAAAAATGGTTGGATCGAATGTGGCCAATCTATTTTTGTAAAAATAAATTCACACTAATCATCTCCGATCATGCACTAATAAGAATTAATTTTGTATAAAAACTAACAAGGTTTATCCTATTTATAAGATCTAAATATTGAACAGTTTCGATCAGATTAATAATCCGGGAATAAATCTCGAGCGACGAATTAAGTTGCATTCCCATATTGGGAAGCTCCAGCCTGGTTCCGACGTCGTTTTGACTATGTTACATAGGTTCAATCTGTGTCATGCACCAAAAACGATGTCGTTTTTGGTAGCTGCAGCCGTTCCCAACCAGTCTGGTTCCGACATCGTTTTGACTACGTGACATAGGTTCAACCTGTGTCACGTACTAAAACGACGTCGTTTTTGGTAACTACAGCTGTACAGATATGACGGAGTGGGAGACAAAACTAACAGACACGGACCAGAAAACAACTCAACTAACGGTGTTAAATGGTTGTCGTAAAAAAAAAAAAAAGGAAAAATTGCACACATTTCCCTCCGCCCTCCCCAGGCCTTGACCACCTTCGCCCTCCGCCGCCGGCCCAGCATCCGAAATAAACAACAACAAACACTTCGAAACAAAACAAAAGCTAAATCCAAAAAACCCATTTCCGTATCTTGCTTTTTTCTTGATCTGAGATCATTTTTTGATTGTTTATCTGAAACCTGATCTGAGTATTCTTTCAGCTCTCATTGGGTGCTGGTTTTGACTTCTTTTTCCTGTTCTGTTGAGTGATTTTGTCGGGTATGTCGAGAATGTGGAGGGACCCTGGTACTCCAGCTGATTCTTTCTATCAGGTTCGGCTTGAATGCACCAGTGATGTGCCAAAAACCAAATCCAAAGTCAAGGTCTGTTTGATTCCTTAATTGCCAATTATCTTCTTAAAGATTACCTATGATTAGTTGATAACGTGGTAAATGCTGAATTTCAATCCGTATGGCTGAGAACTGGTCAAAATGCTGCTTTTGCATATGGAAATTTATAATGAAAGATGTAGATTGCTGATTGAGTTTTTGGCCTTAATAACGTGGTCCAATGTAATTGCATTTTTGTGCTTGGAACTGATTTTTGCTAGTTTTTCGACACGGGTAAATTTTGGAGTAATTCAGTAATTATGGTGCTTTACATTTGGCTCAAGGATTGCTTGACTTTGTTGTAAAATATGTATTCTAGGAAAAAGTGAAGGTTTAGAAGGATGGGGCTTCTCTTCAGATTTGAAGCTTCTATACTTCGTCAAATAAAGGTTCTTCATAAAGAGATCAAATGCCATAAATGTGTTGACGCATCTAGTCTTACTTACACTATGGGAAATGAGTAGAAATAAAATGCAGATAAGAGGAAAGGAATTTAAGTTCCCTCTTCTAGAGATTGCAAGTATGAACGTGCTTGAGGAGTGATTTGGATTAGACTATGGGAAAGGAGGAGGACCACTTTTTCTCTCTCCGGGATGGAATGATTGCTGCAAAACTTAGTAAGCAAATACAATTGTTGAACTTACTTGTGAAAAAGAAAAGTAGAAACTTTTGAACCAAGTATATTGCTGATCACGACTTGCAGCTCATGCCAGCTGTGGACCTGTGGTAAGCTGGCCACATAATTCTTCAATATGGGCTTTATAATGATTCCTGGTGAACAAAGTAACTGTGTTTGGTGTAAGAGTCACGAGTCACTCCTAACAACTCATGTTAATTTAATTTCCTATAGTTTAGTTTGTAATGCTTCTACTGACTTCAAATATTTTCATCAGGCTGGCAAAACTCTTAGTGTGCGAAAATGGCATGCTGCATTTACTTCAGATGGCTATCTTGATATAGGCAGGACACTTGGTCGAATACATCGTCAGGTAAGTTATCTTGTACATGGTTTCAACAACCATAAAAACATTACCCAAGTATTTGAAGAGTAGTATGCTCCACATGTTAAGATGCTTCTTGGAATAAATTGATGTGATGGTCGGTAGTGTTTGAATATGGTATGGTTAGTTAGCTCAAAAGGGAAGAGCAGACATAAGCCAGTAACCCAAAAGCTAACATTGTTGACTCTCAAGTTCGAGTATTCCAATCTAGTTCCCAGCTATCTGGTGTTTGATGCAGCCATGATAAAAGTGTGAACTTTACCTAGCCATCCACTATATAAAATTCCGAATATGCACCAAGGCATAAAAGTAAACTTTTTGTTTTCGCTTAAACAATGTGTAATGCAATATGCGACTTAGTGTTTCTTCTTTTCATAGATGTCTTTCTTTTACCAAATATTAACGTTTGCTTTGAGGATTGACACATCATAATGTAATCGTGGCGAAATTAGGGGATCCATCCATTAATTAGAGGTGAAGTTTGGGAGTTTTTACTTGGTTATTATGATCCTAAGAGCACATTTGATGAACGAGAGCAAAATATGGCTTTCCCCGCTTCACTTTCCTGCATATTAACTCCTGCTGGATATTAGTAGGAATACTATTCGTCACTTCCAGGATTCTAGGTATATTGAGGCCATTTTAGCTTTCAAAAGAGTATGTTGACCCTCGAAATTTGTACCAATTGCCTAGAAAGAATAATCTCTATTGCTACAAAGCTACTCTGTATCTTTCATACAAGGAGATAGACGTGCCTTCTGTAATGTAAATTGTGGGATGATGGCTACTAACCCAGAAATTAGCACTTTTATGGTTTATGCTTCAAAGCCATTTCTACAGGTTTTGAGATAAAAGTTGATTAGCTCTAAGATCTACTGAGGTGTGTTTCTCCCAAGTCAGCATTAGAAGAGAATTCTGGAGGCCTGCAGGGAGCCTACCATGAAGTATGCTGTGGAGAATGAAATTCACAGGATTGGAGTAGATTAATTGATGGTACGGATCGTGATATGACGAGAAACAAACCAACCCATTGGTTTTATTTGATGTGGTGCAAGAAAAGAAATTTATTTGACAAAATGGGGACTGGTGCATACGCCCATGCTGGTTAATTGTTAATACAGACTTATGAAGTGACATTTGACACAGATTAATGTATACCCCTAAATCTGGTTGCGAAGACATCTGTTATGTGTAATTTTGTACCCAATTAGTAACCTGAATATGTTATCTCATCTTGTTGTTATACTCCCATTTGGCGCGTCTTCTCTTTACATGTTGGTCATTGTTGATTTGGGACATGCATGGGCATTCCATCCATTGGTTTGATTATTCGTTTTTTCTATTTTAGTGGTTGAAATGTCTGAGACTTTTTTTAAACAGAACTTTTATTGTTCAGAGATAGCAGTTATATCCGGAACTTTTTCGTATTTCTTGTCCTGAATGAGTGTGAAGTTTGACATCACACAGTTTAGTCGCTGACATGTAAATAAGATCATAAGATTGTGGAAGGCTGATTAGATTTGTATAAAAAAAAAAAAGAAGAAGCTTTTCTAAGCACTGCCTTTGTCAGATTGGTTGTGTTACTGCTTGACATGTCCCCGTCTGTTTTTGCCCTACGATTCGTCCTCGCAGTTGTCTAAGTACCTTATGCCAGCGATTGATTCTTGTTCCTGTGCAAATTCAGGGCTCAATACACTGTGTTAAAAGAAGATTGCCGCCTAATATTCCCCCTTATTGGAAGTGGTAGGTTTATCACGGCACCCGTGATTACTGATAGTGGTGAACCTATTCAAGATCCTATTGTGCTTCTGGAAGAAACTTCAGACAAAGGTTTGGCATCACTTCCTCAAGAAAACGGTAACGCGAAGAAATTTAAACCTGTTACCGCCTTACCTGGTATTCAGATGCTAATGCCTGAAGCATGCAAATACAGGCACTTCCCATAGTTCGGCAAAGTGAAAGAGGTGGACAAGAAAATAATCCAGTGGAAGCTTACGCTACATCAAATAGGTTGGTGATACATGTTGTCTAATGTAAATAACCTATTTATTCGTGATTTGTTTTGGATTCCGCTCCTGCTACTATGTGATTTATGCATTTAAGTATTGAATATTTAGGTCATATGCTTTGTCTTCACTGCATCCAATGGTTCTCCTATTGTGGTCCAAATTCCGATGAAGAATGATAACAAAAAAAGATAAACTATACATTTATATTCCTATATGCGTTGAAATGAAATGAAAAAACAGAATGCCATCTCATTAAAATTTAAAAGCAGAACATATGGTAAAACCCTATGAAGTTTTCATATTGTCGTAACATTTTTATGTTTGGACTAATATCCATGCTAGGTCTTGATGTGGTTCGCACTGACAGAACCCTAGTTTTCTACGAGAAGCAAGAAAATTTGTCCAAACTTTGGGATATTCTGGTTGTCTATGCCTGGTTTGATACAGATGTTGGCTACTGTCAAGGTGTTGACAAGATTAGTAAACTCTTCCCCATAATGTTCCTCATTCATGGCTGTGATTTATCAGATTGTTGGTGCTGCTGAGATACCCTTTATATGCTGACCAGGAATGAGCGACCTTTGCTCCCGAATGATATTTCTCCTTGACGATGAAGCTTATGCATTTTGGTGCTTTGAACGTATAATGCGCAGACTGGTATGTTTTTACATAACCCATGTGACCTATCATTCTCAAAATAAAGCAGTCGCTTGATTATTAGATCAGCATGTGGAGTGTGGACTTACTTCAGAAAATATGTGTAGACACCCCAATTTTGATAACTTGCATATCCCCGAAAGAGCACGCAAAATATACCTTGGAACGGTCCCTCGAGTCAAACGGGTCAAAAGAGCCAAAAAAATACCTGAACCGTACGGCTTTCTTCTCAAAACCGCACGGCCCAAAAATCTCTTAACACCGCACGGCGTCCCTTTTTGCACCGTGCGGCATCACGTTGCACACCGTGCGGCGCCTTTGTCCCATCACCGTGATTCCCGCGTTCGCAGCAGCTCAGAAATGGTAGCGTGGTACGGCAAAAACTACTGTAGCTCATCATGTGGCCGTAAGAATCTCACTCTTGTGAGAGAGGCACGACACCCCTTCGTCTATATATACCCACCATCGTCGAACGATTTCGAGAGGAACTCTTCACGTACAAAACCAATCAAAGAAATTTTCCAGTAAAAAACCTCCATTAAAACTCTCCTCTTACAAAGTCACTCCAGTGAACCGTCCTTGCAAAGTCACTCCAGTGAACCAAAACTCCCATTCTCGGCTCAATCAATTTAAGGTAAAGAACGTGCCTTGATTCCAAAATCAAGTTTGATTCTCCTGAGGGGATTCGTTTTGTTGAATCCAGAACGGTTTCATACCTCCTCTGGATTTAATAAAACGCGTTGTTCATCAAATGAAATAACCCGTGAGTTATTTCGGCCTCTGGAATAATGATGGGAACACATCCGATGTGTTTCTCGGCATTCATTCAATCGTGAGGTACATTCTAAAATCGTTCAAAAGATTTTTTTTGATCGAAAATCAAGGTTTTTAATCAAGACAACGTTCCATTTCACCACTGATCAGAAACTAAAATTTTGAAAAATATTTACACCATGGCACCGTGCGGTGTCATCTCTCGCACCGTGCGGTATAGTTTGGCACGCCGTACGGCGTCAGTGGCAAAACAGGTTTTGGATGCTCTGTTTCTGAAACCGTGCTCTGTTTTCTGCAATAACCAGTGATGGTTTATTACGGTTCTACCCCTCCTTTTTCATTTCATGCATTTATGTCCTTACACTTTATCATTTTATGTCGTTTATGGTCAATTAGTACATTATGTGATTTATTTGTAACCTTAGCACATTATTTCCTTCCATTCTGTTCATAAACTGTTTATTCGAATAAAAGTTTACAATAAAATCTTTTCATAAAAATCCCACAAATATTTAGTAAAGACCGGAAAATTCCGGGCACGCGGGGTGCATTTTTCAAAGAAAACCTTCCCCGCGGGTAACCTGGCTCCCGAACCCAAAATCTCTATTTTTCACAGACCAAATCCTTTTTCAGCGGCACAAAAAAAAGAGTTATTATTTTTCTAAACGGTTCCTTGGATTCCTAACATTTTCATCAAAAATTAAATTCCGGGTGGCGACTCTAAATCAAAAATTAAATTCGTGGGCCGCCGACTGTCCACAATATGCTTCGAAGATATGATATTCACTATGATGCTCCCATGGATCACAAAGATGAGAATAACTTCTGTGTTTCTAACTTCCCAAGAGGGGAAGCACACAATGATTACATCTCATTCAACCCGAACATGACACCACCCGTCTCACAACCTGAGAAGGGACAAACCTACATGTTGAAATTCGTCACCATCACCTTGTTCTAGAAAATTTGAGGCTGTGAATGTTCTCCTTGATCATTGTTTCTAGAAAGTGTTCTTGTAAACGTTTTTTGAAAACAATGACCAAGCAGGGCCTAAGTCACCGGAATAGATATTGTTCAAGGTCTACTGACTTCCTGGAACAACAAAAGCTCTCGCCATCTAGCAAAACAGAGCTCAAAGTAGAAAGAATTTCCATGTTTCTACCCACAACAAAAACAACAATAACAAAACCCATCTAGTCCCCAATCATTGGGGGTATGCACAAAGTGGCTGCTCTCAGAGTACCACTGAAACAGTGGCCCCCTAAACCTCCAAGAACCGAGGAGCTACAGGGATGAGAAAAAAAATAATAATTGCGGCAAGAACACTTGAAAAGATTAAAAGGTTCTATACCAACAGGTTTGGTCTCAAATATATCAGGTTTGGTTTCAAGGTTGAATGCAGTGTGTTCCATTTTTAGGGCGATTAGTTTCTCTGACCTGTCACTGAGGAGGTTCTAGAGCAGATTCTCTGTCATTGTCAGTATATCTTTGAACTATTCCAGCTCCTTTGAGATTTAGCTGCATTATGTGGTCTTGTTAATTTTGGTCTGCATTATGTGATCTTGATTTGCACTTATGACTTGCACATGTGCCGCGGGTTCTAGCTAATGCTATCAATGTCATCTTTTCTTGTTTGTTACAAAGGTTGTTGCTTATGATGTGCTTGTTGTTTGGAATTTTAAAGCAAGGAAATTTCAGATGCACTGAAAACTCTGTTGGGGTGGAGGCACAACTCAGTAATTTGGCGTCAATAACTCAAGTTATTGATCCAAAGCTTCATCAGCATTTAGGTACTACCTTTAACACAGTAGCTCATTCCTCAATGTTGTTTATTTTCTGTGTTTCATTATGATCAAGTAAAACAAATGTATTTACTTTCTTTCTAAGACTCTCAGCCAGAGCCTCTAAAAAAAATATTAAGGGATTTTTAAGATATTGGTACATATCCTGGTGAAGAAAGTGATGTTCTGATTCTCCTAGGGTTTGGAGTTTGGACTTTTCTTGTATCTTGGCTAAGGAAATTATGTGTTCGCCTGTCTTCCATTTTTTCATTATCTTAGAGTTCACTGCTATTTTAGTCCTGCTCTATATGGAAATTTTAGTTCTCGTTGGAGGTAAACTTAATTGACTATTAGGACGAGCTGTCTTAGACATCTAGAGTTCAAACATTACTTCATATAAATCAAGTCCTCCACTTGGATATGACTGGTCTGTGATCTTGCAAATCAATTTTTTTTTTGAAGGATTTCATGTGCATAAGAAATCCTCAAACCGAATTCAAGCTGCTCTGCCTGCCTATGTATTATATATAGACATGCTTCACATACACTACACAACAAGGACATTCTGGCACATGAAATCCTGAAAAGCAACATTGACGCAAGCATGAGCATGGAGGATAGATTAGGATTTTTGGAATCTTTTTTATTTCATTTCATGAATGTCAGACGTCACTCCTATTTAAAGATTTACCACACAGGAAATGTTGGGGAGGGAACAAAAAGTGTCATTTACCCAAATTAGGAGTACACATTGACTTATCCAAAAACAAGTACATAAGTCCATCCTCAAACCAGAAAATGTAGAAAAAAAAAGTCAGGCAATTGTTTTCAAAGACTAAGTTGAGGCCGCCTCGGGGCTCTCAAATTAAGGCTTCACCCTCCAAAGGCTTAGGCCTTGTCCTATAGGCATCCGCACAAGGTGCGCCTTTTGCACCTTTTTACGCCTTTCACAATGAGACATACGCTTTTTTCGACATGACTTATAGATCTTTTTTCTCTCTCAATCTGTCAATCCCTTACTCGAAATGAGAAAGATCACCTATTTGATACATTATAGAAATAAAATATATGAGAGAGAGAGTGAGAGGGGTAACCAAAGTCATCCATGCCTAGAGAGAGCACTGAGATATAGTATGGGTATGCTATTTTAACATAGAAATTATATAGTACTAAATAGAGGTGGCATGTAACTTTAGCTTGTCAAAGCGAGGGAATTTTAAGTACAAACATGCATTGACATATCTATATCGCTAGGTCGTAGTTTTTATAATTTTTATTTAGCATTGTTATTATTATTGAGAATATGTATATTTTATAACTTGAAGAGTTTAATACTCTGAAAATTAAACCTCAAAAGGCTTACGCCTTGCGCTTTCGCCTCTGAAAACTTCGCTTCACGTGAAAGTCCAGTATTGTTGGGTGTCCAGACTCCAGACCACTTGTCTAACAGAGTTTTAGTATTTTGCATAATATATGTGCTTTTTTTTCCTTAATGAAAAATTTCCACGTTTCTGAACTTGTAAACAGATGATGTGGGCTCTGGATTCTCTGGAATATGACCTGGCATGTTCTCTGTGTATGAGGATCCTAATTCAGTTACTGGAAAATCTGAGGGATCTAGAGGAAAAGGCAAGTCAACACGGCAATGTGGGAAGTATGAGAGAGAAGATATGCGACGTGGAGCGAAAAATGATGTGGCCCCACTACCGATTTCTGTTTTCCTAGTTGCCAGCATAATGGAAGATAGAAGCACAAAGTTATTAACAGAGGCCCGAGTCCTAGATGATGTAGTTAAGGTTAGTTCACCGATTTCATGCCATTCTATGTCCAATGCAACTTGTTAGAAATGGAAGCGGTTGTGCATGAGGCTACTTTACCAGTTTGATAGATATATACCAACAACAATGTGCAAGGAACGTGCAGAAGTCCTGACCGTATATCATTGTCCTCACCCTATGTGACAGGAGGAGGAGTAGCACAAAAAGAGGGATTAGCATTTACTGGTCTTCTCCTTTTCCCTAAGATTTCATGGAAACACTTATTGGAGTTCCTTTAGGTGTTTGAATCTGTTTCTCTCTTTACGGTTTCCCTTTCTCAAACCCTAAAAACCGTTGGCTAAACGGCCAAAACGTATCTTACCAGTAACTAGATGCCGACATCGCACACATTGTTCATTTACCCAGTGGATTATGCAACAACATTTTCTATTTATGCTGTACCTCTACAACTTTTCATCTCTCTCTCTCTCTCTCTCTCTCTCGCTCGCTCTCTCTCTCTCGCACGCTCTCTCTCTCTCCACATATTGAATGACATAACTGGAAACCTGGATGCCAGAAAAGCATGCACTGGGGCTATGAAACTTCACAAGAAGTATCTAAGAAAGGTAGTTACCGTAGTTTATATTTCTTAAATTTACAGGATTCTTACAATTGCTGCACTTTAATACTTTACAGGAGAAATTGAATCATGAGGAAATAAAAAAAAAAAAAAACAGCAGGAGAAAGAGAGAAGCAAAACATGTCCACAATCCAGGCAATATTTGCTGGACCTATAAAACCTAGAACCCATATAATTGCTGAAACTTGAGGAGATTGCAAATGATATGTTAATAGGAGTATATTCATGTTCCAGTAATTAGCTGCAATTTGCATTCTACGTCATGGCTCTCTTGTATAGCAATAATGGCTGCATCCACCCTTGGAGAATAACTTGACAAGGTTTGGGCATTCATCTTTTGCCACTAAAGAGAAATTTGAAGCAGCACCTAAGGGAAGAACTTGGTCACTGGCGCTGATTTTTCTCAGACAATGGGTTTTGTACTTCCTGAGTTCCTGGTGCGCTGTTTGGTATTCTTCTTTAGTGGGTCCTATTGAAAATGCGACGGAACTATTTATTACTCCCTCGGTCTCAATTTGTTTGCTTAGTATTCCTTTTTGAGCTGTTCCAAATTGTTTGCTCATTTTCCTGAATTGGCTATAAAGATTTGACAAACTCCTCTTTCTACCTTTTTCACTTCTTTTCAATCCTTTTCATTTTTGCATTGAGGAAATTAGTTTGAATTAGCACAAAACATACAAAGATTTAAATCACTACATTGAATTCTCAACAATTTTACAATAGTTGACATATTCAATTGAGCATCAAAAAACAAAAAGCATGAGGTTCTTTTTTCCCGTTAGAAACAAAATATGGAAGAAAAAAAGTCTCACAAAAATTATGAGAGAATTTTTCGGAATTGTGTTTTGAATGGAGCCAAAATTTTCGGGCAAAATTAGCGAGGCAAATTTTTTTGGGTGAATTTAGCACCCCTTTTGTCAATTGGAAATTCATCTCTCATCCAAGCTTTGAAGGGTAAGATTGGAAACCTGACACTTTTAAAGCCTTTGACTCTGACCTAGTAAATTGGGGGGTTTCCCCGTACTGAGCAAACAAATTGGGACATAGTAAGTAATAAGGTGTTGGAGTACCCAATTTATCGTAAGGAGCATAATTATTTTATTTTTAAAAAAAGGACTAGTAAAATGCACTTCAATTAAAGTTAATGTGTCACATTAACCAAAAAGATAACAGGAAAGTGAGAATGTCATTTAGTTTGCGTAAGCTAGCTCATGTACCTGACTATAAAAATAAAAAATAAAAAAGGATACGAGAATTATGAGATGTAGGATCCAAAAGAATTAGGTATCCTGTTTCAGGATCCTACTTATATTCCCATCCGTGATGTCATCGATAGTAATATTTACATTCTGAAATTGGATAATTGAACCATTATGTCCATATTAACTCTCCATAAATACTAATCAATTACACGGATCTTGTAATCCCTTAATCAGATAGGACCAAAAAAGTTAATACATGGAACAAAGTTTCCTAGGATTGGATATATGTCGTTGTTGTGGTCGTGGTGCATTTTAAATTGTTTTAGGACCTAGTTTTCTCTATTTTTTATTTGGTCTGTTTGATTTTTATTCTCTCTGTTTTTTTTTTTAAATCTTTTTTTATTTAAAGAAAGAGTAACCAAATCGAGCCTGGAACAAAACCCAAAGCAAAATCAGATCATTGTCCCGAATAACAAGTAGCAGGTCAATTTTTAAAAAAAATTGTGAATTAAGGAGTAAGGACAAATTTACCCCTAAAAAAGGAAAACAATATCCACGAAACTACAATTATTTTTATTTTTTTGAACACAGAGACTACAAGCATTCTGTCTAACATTTTCTCTTTCGTCTCGTGTCCCCCTCACCAAAGACCAATCTAAGGTCTGGTATGGCTTGATAAGTCATTAGGCTTATTTTTTGTTTTTATTTAATTTTTTCTGCAATTATTAGTTTCACGTTAAATTTTTGTGAATTATTTGTTCATCTCAATGAGGGGAATAGGCAAACAAAAAATTACTATTGAAACTCGAGTTTTTGTTTGCATCATAATCTCATACTTTTTTTTATTCCTCTCGTCTAGACGAACAAATAATTTTACAAACATTTAATGCGAAACTAACAAATGCAAAAAAAAAAAAAAAAGACACAGATATGGACCAGGGTTCGAGTCTCGACAGAGGCATTTGGGGTTTAGGGCTATGGATAGCTTCTAGACCTCCTCTGAACTAACTCACTAACTCCCCCTAACCCCCCACTGATGTATATCGAATGACAAAAAAAAAAAAAAAAAGAATACAGACAAGTAAACTTGGCTTATTTAAGCCAAACCACGCCAGGAGAAGAAGTAGAAGAAGTTTGGTCGAAATTATTTATTTCTTATTTTAAATTTTTTGGAATAGAAATTATCTATTTTAAATTATTATTATTTTTAATAGTTTTGACATTTAAAATTATGTATTTTTTTTTCCTCCTCTCGTTTAAGCAAATCAGAAAAATAAATTTTATCAAATTTGTTCGATGTCTTAAATGTTTTTATGATTTATTTCATTGATACGGAGTACAAATTGTCAAATACTTTGACAAAGTAGTAGTAAAAAAATTCATAAGAACAAAAGTGAAATGATTACAAAAAATTATTTTAAAGTCCAAATTCATGCTTAATTTTCTCCGGCACTCACCCCCCGATCAACCATTGTTGATTGCTATTTGCATGAAAGTTGGAACATCTAACCGATTCTTGGCGTCATCAGGCATTGTTCCACGATAAATGACTTCAGTTAAATTGGCTTTCACTTGTTAAGTCAGTATTATTTTACGGCTTTTTGGACTTTATTGACTTATTACTTCCTTTGTTCCTTTTTTTTATTGTTAACTATTTCATTTAGGATTGTTCCTTAATAAGTGTGTGTTTTGAAAAGTTAATGGGTAAAAGTTTGTACAAGGGCAAATTTCACTAACCTCCCCTGAGGTTTCTGACACAAACAGAAACCTCCCCTGAGGTTTCTGAAATAACACTGACCTCCCCTGCTTTTCTAAAACAACAAAAAGTACCCCTGCAGTTACTTTCCAACTGACGGCGTTAGCATTTGCGGGAAAAGGACCAAAATACCCTTCTTAATTCACTTTAATGTCACTAATTTAATACACTTAATGCCAATTTTTTTACATATAATAAATTTACTTTTTTTCTCTCCATTTCCTTCCCAATATATATGCATTTTTTTTCTAATATCTAAACTATATTTTTACATATTCTTAGTTTTTTTTAAATTGTGTAGCCAACTTATATTTTATAGTTTCGATATTATGAGTGACAATAATTGAAAAACTGGACATCACCATGTAAAGTGTAAAATATTACTTTACATATATAGTGAAATGAGCACATATACATATATTAAAAAAAATGAACTAAAATTGAGAAAAGTTTGGAAATGACAAAAAAAATCCACACTTTTTATTGTAATTTTTTAATTCTAAATTCTCTCGTCGAAATGAACCAATGCAAATTTTTTTTACAAAACTAACAAAGTTAATTTTTTATAGCAAAGATAAACAATAATTGAAAAAATATTAAGTCAAATAACGTCCATGTGAATTGAATAGTTGTGGTGGAGTTTAAGAGACAAAATAAAAAAAATTCCATGAGCATAAACTCTCTTTGCATTTA
>JAXBDA010006766.1:0-19693 GCA_036023075.1 Gaultheria prostrata
TCGTGGTGCCGTGTTTCGTATCTTGCCCCACTCATGGCCTCTACAGCTCGGCTTCCACGTGGGGCACCCCCATGCTGTTCAGCCGTGCTAGGGCACTCAAGAGGGTATACGGGTTTTACCCTCTCCACCTGTAAAATTTTAGGTCAATCGGACTTCGTTTGGTTATCCGATCGCTTACAGTGCTCCAATTCAACCAAAAGCCAGGCGATTACATTTCTCCATCTTCAGAGCATAATTTGGGAAAACGGACGTCACCACGACGCTCAAAACACTAAGGATACCTCCATGGACATCTTTGGATCAAAAAACTACACGCGAGTACGAACGAGTCGGGGCTGCACCGCGCGAAGCGGTGCAAGCTCCTAGGCACCCAAAGAATGGGCGCCTATCCCTAGGCAACCAATGGCTGCCCTCCACTTGGCCTAGGGGCCCAAACAATGGGCTCCTCCCTCCCATTTAAATATCAGAAGCCATTTCATGATTCAGGCACCTCTTCCACCCCCCTGAGTCTTGTGTTGAATTTCTCGGGTCACATTGGACCGCTACTGAGAATCCTTCAGCCATCGTTGGTGAGCAGGGGTGGGAGTTTTGCTTAGGCAGTAGCTCTGACGGGTCTCTCAGAAAGGTATCTCGGTAGTCAGAGTTGCGCCGAAGCTCTGCCGAATTCCCCAGGTGGAATCTCGGGATATAAATACTAGGCGGAAGCTCTGCCGATTTTTCTCCGAGAAGAACTACCGGTAGTCAGGGCTTAGCGGTAGCGCTGTCCGAGTTCTGACTCCAGATCTTCCAATCCTGTCGTTACTCTGTCCTAGCTCTGACTCCGGATCTTCCAGTCCTGTCGTTACGCTGTCCGATTTCCAACTCCAAATCAACCAGTTTCTGCCGAAGGCTACAGCGGATTTTCCGGGCGACTTTATACATCCCATTCTCTACCCGGGTTCGAACCGGGAGTCTGTAAGTGAATTTAAGCACCTACTGTTGTTTACCTGCTTTCAGCATGTAGTAGGTACATCTATAATCGTACTAGCCCGACAACTGCCCGAGCCAGCCCTGCGTCCAAACCGAACAAATTTATACTGCATATTCATACTCAGTCAGTCTAGATATTCATGAAATATATCTTAGAATAAACATACACTGTCGCTGTGCACCACGTTAGTCTCGTTAGGGTTTTGCGGCGAGGAATACCAAAAGACTGTCACAATGGTGTATGCGCCAAAAAGGTTTGGTACTTCAAACGGGTCCATTGCTTGGCTCTACCATCACCTTTGGGTCTTTTCTGTATCTTCTGAGATCGCTATAACCTTAACCTGACTAGCCGTCCGGACAATCGTATAAAACAACTAAAAACAAGGTGTTGGGATCAAATCCTGGAATTTGTTCATGTGTCCCTATCGCAAACCTGCCTTAGGGCACCCAATTATGTTGTCCGCGTGCTCCGAGAAGCCGGACCATTTTCATCATTCATATCATTTACATAGTATTCTGTGTGCATTTTCAGATAATGTCCAGCATGCCCAGGAGTCACAGAGTCGATCTTGACTTTGTTCCGGATCCGCAACCAGCTTCTCCCCGAAATTACCAAAATACCCTCGAGTCTATCATAGGGTTACCTCCATGTCAAAATTACCAAAATATCCATGTGTCAATACTAGGGTCTGCTTCACTCCCAAATTACCAAAATACCCCTGTGTTGCCCATAGGGTCAACTCCATGTCAAAATTACCAAAATACCCTTTCACTACATCCAGAGTCAGTCCAGCCTACAGATTTGATCCGGGAACCACCCGGGGCCCGCCGACAGTCATCTGGACCCCCGAGACCAATTTTTACTAATTTTTACCTAAATACCCCTAGAACTTCGAAAACCTATTTTCGATATACAAACCCATACCGGGGGCGACCCAGGACCTGCCCGGGACCATTTTCAGCCCGGGGTGGCAAAATTCAACTTTTTACTATAAAGTCAACCGAGTCAACTGTGCTCACTTTTACCATCTAAAACCGTACCGGATACATATTGGGGCCCGCCATCGGCCCTCAACGGGTCCGGACGAGATTTTCACAACTTTTCATTATAAAAACTTTTGTATTTTTTGTAATCATTTCCATTCTCCAAAACCGTATCGGATACATCCCGGGGCCCGCCGTCGGCCCTTAACGTGTCCGGACAAGAATTTTACAACTTTTCATACGGACGTGCAAACAGCGTTCCGAACCTATTTTCGGCCATGTAGCCTCCTAAATAACATCCTGGGACCCTCGTTGACTGTCAGCACCCCCAGAAACCCTATTTTCAATGTCTTCCCCATGGAGTCGTGTAGTCAGTCCTGACCCGTCTCGAGTCTCGAAATCTTCCGGAGATGTCCCGGAGTTTCCACATTCTGTGCACCCCCTGCTTTTGTCACCGCCGGAGTCTGATGATGTCCTCTGTGTGTGGTAGAAACGCCTCCATATCTCGCTGGTGCGAATCCCCAGTGATTGTTAACTTCTCTAGAACTTCAGCTTTATGTCGGAACTACGCGAGACCTGATTTCTCCTAGGGCCGGAGAATACGTAGGTAGCCGAATGATGGCTCGGTCCCAAAATAAAACCTTTTTACTATCCTGAACTACGTGATGACCTGATTCTCCTAAGACCAAAGATACGTAGGCAGCCCTGAGGCCGGGCTTGGTCCAAATCCTATTTTTGTACTTATTCCCCCTATTGTTGTAAAAGTCTCATGCATTGTAATAAAATTTATTTTCAGACAGATAATCTCTTTTCATTGTATGTATGTATGTATGTTGTCACAAGTTTCCATTTGCTCATGTTGAAAACGTCTGTTCTGACTGCCGAAAGGGCGGGGTAGGGTGCTCCGGCTTCCCTACACGTAACAGTGAATTACCGAACCTTTTCTTTTCTAAAATCGCAGACCAAACAAAAACTAAGTCATTTTTATCAAACAAAATCAGGCTTTCAGACCCAAAGCATTTCTATCAAACAAAACCGGGTCTCCAAACCTGAGATATTTCTACAAACAATATTTTTTATGGTGACTTGACACACCGAGAATTATGTCAAGTGGCGACTCTGAGTTATTTTCATAAATAACAAACATGGCTCAGTCACAACTATAAAACTCGTGGTTTTACAAAACCACGTCGCTTTAAATACCACTTGGATAAATCGGCCATCGCATCGCACCATCACACGTGCAGGCGGTTGAAATCCCGAGCGTGACAGCTGGCAACTCCGCTGGGGACTTTGATAATTCCAGCTCTAAGACGTTTTCGAAACGTGAGCGAATAAAAATTTGTGACTATTCTAACCTTTTCATACATATATCTATATTCTGTCTGTCTTTATTTTGCAGGGCATTGCGCCCCAATGGGCCATATAACCCCAATGGGTTTTTGCGCGCTTTTGCCTAGATAAATACCCCAATGGGTTTGCATATGATGTGGCATGACATCCTTCTGTTCACACACTGAGCACGCATGCTGCACTACATACCCTCTCTTCTCAATCTCCATTCTTTTTTACAACTTTAAACCCGTGTTAGTCCTAGTCGGGGAAGTGATAAGCAGGCGTGTGCTGACAAGCCATTGGGCATCGGTCGTATGTCAGCCGAGTCTTTTCCACTTGACCTAGTACCAAAGATGGCACTCGAGCGGCAGCCTTTACGGCCGGCCGTGGAGAACCGGAGGTATATCGGGTTGGGAGCCTATTGAAACCGCCAACGGATGAGAAACTCCGATCGGTATAGGATTGCATCAGCCAAACCCTCATGATTCATGTAGTAGCCGTATCGGCCATATCTGCTTACTTTCTGTATTTAGGAACACAAACAAGAACGATGTCGACATTTACTGCTTTCCATATACTGTTCATTCATTTAAGTAGGAATTCCGACAAGAGTCTCAGTTACTCAAGCCGCTTGCGCCCATGTGTGCACCCTACCTAGAGTCAAGACTTTGTCAGGGTCGTCTCATAGGAAACACGTCCCCGAGTCTCATGCATTTCATTTCGGGAATAGCACGTACGCTATCTCCCGTCCTCAAATCACATTGTATGCTTACCTCCATGACTGATCATGGTTGTGGAGGCCCCCGTTATCTGAGGACCTATATCATACACTGTTGCATTTCTATTCAGGCCGTGTTTGTCTTTAGTCCAGGGGCATTCCCCTGTCCGGGCTCTGCCCTGTTGTTATATCAGACCCTCAGCCTGGGTCCAGCTTGTACCTTTTAGTCTAGGGGCATTCCCCTGTCCAGGCTCTACCCCGTTGTATCGGACCCTCAGTCTGGGTCCATGCCATAATCTTAGAATTCAAGACCTCCTAGATAATGGGGAAGTGGGGACCGCGACGGTACCCACACCGGCTGCCACCCCAAACGTAACTGAAAGCCCGTTGCCAAATCACGACAACGTCAATGCATTGGAGGAGGATTCAGAAGACGCCCCTCTACTAACCGGATCGCCCGACCATAGGATGTCGGTGCAAGCTGCTGTTGAATATGATAGAATTATGTTCCTCGAAGCTGAAGAAGAAAGCTTTGGGAGTGACAATATGGAAGGGGGCGAATCTGAGGGAACCAGCTCGGATGACGACCAAATAATTTTCTATGGGGAATCCCCAAAAAGCCCCTTGGATTATGAAGATTTCTGGAACACCCTAGATGACTTCCAGATAGCTTCATCAGAGATATTGGCTATCTGGGTATTAAATATGCCCGAAGGTTGGTACAGAACTGGTTAGAGTCCAAACATATACGAGCGGGCCACGCTGATTGAATGGCCTGTCTGTCCAAATTTTCACAATACCAACCAGGTAGAAGTCCCTCTCCCGCCAGGATAGGAGCATCCGGGATCCTCACCACGTTACCAGGGGCATGGAGATGTGACTTTCTTACCCCGTATACCCGGGATCGTTGAAGAAGAAACCGAAGAATTGCTGTATCATTATCCGATCCCTAGAAGCAGATTGAATAGAATGGAAACATTGGAGGCACGTCTCCGTTTCCTTGGTAACCACGGGGTCTGCCTACTAGGAATTATTATATACCAAAAGATGATGCCATCTCTGGAGAAAATTTCTGTGCCGATGGGCGACATACATGTTATTGAAGACGGGCAGGACTATGGATCAGCCACCCCCTCCTCCCTCATTGGACCAGAGGGGACTGAAGTACTAGCCATGAGAGTCAGTAATCATGAAAGGAAAAAGAAGGATGAAAAAGCCCCTGTCATAGGGAACCCTTTTCGGCGATCCAAAAGGGGCCGAAAGGAAATGTGGGAGTCTTGTCAGAACCTTCCTCCCAAAGGACCTATCACAAGGAAGAATGTATCTATCCCTGAACCCTCAATTAATACTAACAAACGGGATATCCTTGTGCCCTTACACAGGGCCATCAAGATCGAAGCGAGTGGACCAACGAATAGCCTCTTTGCGGACTGCGAAGAGCATTCAGTTAACATGATGACTGGAGAGGGGACCGATATCAGCCCCACTCATTTTATTGGGCCGCCCGGAACTATCGTCACATCCCGTAGCACAGACACCTCTCCAACAGAGAAGAAAGTATTTATCTGCTGTTATCCGGACCACCAACAATCAGACTCTAAACTTCAGCTCTTCTAGACAAGCAACTCAAGGGATTGCTCCATCAACTGTTCCAGGTAGTTTCAGTGTGCACTACAACAAAAATTCTGATGGGAAATAAGAGAATAATTTCACACTCAACACTACTCTTATATATTAAATCACAAAATTTCACAGCACTTATATCTCCGATGTCTCACACACTAGACAAACACCCTAATAATATCGTGGGAGAAACCCCCCTTGGGGCTCCCACGTGTCTCTCTGCCCTCTCTTTGCTCTCTTTTGCTTTTCCCACATCTATCACACAAGCAACACATGTAAAATATTGCTACTAAACACGCACCAAAATGCCAGGTTCCTACCCACCACACACACCTTTTGGCACACAATTAATATTACTATCCAACACATTTCACTCATGGTCACTTGGAACAGAGCCTTTTCTCATATTCACCCGCCCATGTCATAATCACTTAAAATGACTTTAATTTCTCCAAAATAATATGGATGAATAGTTTTCATCACCCAGCTTGTGTGTACATAATTTTGCCGCAGCTATTATGAGTGTTCTGTTATTTAGGAACACAGCTGC
The DNA here is from genome assembly GCA_036023075.1 of Gaultheria prostrata. NCBI lineage: Eukaryota > Viridiplantae > Streptophyta > Magnoliopsida > Ericales > Ericaceae > Gaultheria > Gaultheria prostrata. Next base: position 6,180 of record JAXBDA010006766.1, read on the forward strand.
AGAACATCCCACCACAGAAAAAAAAAAAAAAACCGCTGTCCAGGTGATCCAATGACCATTGCCATTGCATCACAATCACCTCCAATAGCTAGTGAGATGCAACCACAACTGCAGCAAAATCAGCAGCCCATCACTAATAATAAGACTTTAAACTTGAGCTCTTCTGGACAAGGTACTCAGGGGACTGCTCCATCATTTGTTCCAGGTCGTTCCGTGTCCAAATTTAAAATATTGAAGATTGGTTACTAGCTATACATGCATGTTACTATTTTGTTAATATTTCTCAGGCTCCTCAACAGGTAGACAAGGGAGAGGGCCTTCTCATCCTTATGCAGGGTGGGGATCAGGACAAAAGATGCATGTTGAGTTGGATGAACACAACAAGCCCATTGGCGAGCATGCAGCTCAGTTAGAAACTCAACTAGGCATTATAGCTAGGAATGGGAATTTCGCACCCTTGACTTTTACAGATTGGAGAGCTCCAGAGCTGGAGTCATATAAGGCTCGAATATGGGAGGAGGTTAAGGTATTATCATTGAAATGTATGATATGTTCTTAAGCCTATTTTGACTTAATAAGCAAAGTTTGCTTCTTTTTTTTCTGTCTTTATTTGATTTTTTTTTTGCGTTAGTTAGTTTCGTATCAAGTTTTTGTGTATTATTGGTTCTTCTCGACGAGAGGAACCGGAAAAGTAAAAACATTATAATCCAAACTTAATTTTTTTTAATAGAGACAAAAATAAGCAACAAAAGTACTTATTTTTGTCTCTATTAAAAAAAAACTAAGTTTGGATCATAATTTTTTACTTTTCTAGTTCCTCTCGTCAAAAAGAACCAATAAAACACAAAATCTTGATACGAAACTAAGTAACATTAAAAAAAACCAAATAAAGACGGAAAAAAAGAAGAAGCAATCTTTGCTTATTAAGCCAAAAATAGGCCTTAATATACTAAGACATCTATTTATTGTTTATGGTATCTTACCACGTAGGCTAACACGGAAGCACCAGAGATTTATAAGCATAATTGTCTAAGATCCGTTGGGAGAAAATGGAATTATTGGAAAGACACTGTGAAAAGAAAGTACTATAATAGATATTCCACTGATGAAGCACGACTAGCAAATTGTCCAGATAGGTTGGACCCAAATCAGTGGAAGATTCTTGTTGCATTTTGGGGCAGTGAAGCGGCAAAGGTATTAAAACATTCTCTTGCATCTGCCAATTAAGATGCAACATGTCATTATCTTTGCTTATATTGCATTCTCTTGCGTCTCGCGTCATAGTCATTAAGATACCACATTTTCCATGCAAAATTGCATGCTAGGGATACCAGAGTTTTTACTTTGTAGCGACTAAAAAAACTCCTCACTTACAGCTTGTGGTTGTAGACCCTTATCTTTATCCCAAAAGTAATATGTATATCAACTCTTAGGCATTTTTGTTCTTTCTTTTTTGTTGTTCAAGACCAACTTCTGTCATCTTGTTCACGACCACATCCACGACCTAATTCGCACAGAAAGGTAAATATAAGCTTTTTGAAGATAATCCGGCAAAATGAAAAGAATGTGAACACTAAATAAAATTCTTAGGACAGATTTGTGTTGTGTCATGGCATTTGTGATGTTGTACTCCTGAAAATAGTCCTATTTTTGCTGCTATTAGTGCTCAAAATACTCTTGTTAGTGAAGTGCTGCTGCGATGATTAGAGGAAATTTTGTCTACCTGCTTTGTGTAGACTATTTAATGGCACAAATCCGTTGACCAATTGGACTCTAGCGTCCAGCTCTAGGAAACTTGGGACATAGTTTTATCCTTCTGTTTAAACCAAAACATACAAACCTAGAAAAGAGAGACTAAAGAGCCCACAATTATGAGCAATTTCCACTTGAAACAGCCAGGATAGCTTCTTTTCGAATTTCATGAAAACCTGGAATTTGGGTTGTTTGGGTTTATGATAGTTGTCACTCTTAAGTCTTAACTGCACTTGTCACTCTTAAGTCGTATCTGCATATATGCTTCACATTTCGCTGCTTTTCGAATACATGAAAATCTGAAAAATGCCGGGAATTTCCCTCATTTGCTGTAGTGAAGATTAGTGATATTCAGAAAACCTGTGGTGAAGATTAGTGATATTTAGAAAACCTGTGAGCATATGAACTTATTTGATGCTTATTTTGTTTTAAGTTTAATGGCCATTGTTTAGAATCAATAACATTTCCTATAGTTGTAGTAATTTTGGGTTGTCTATGACCTTTGTTATGAAATTGATGTTTGACTTTTGTTCTAACAGGTTAATGAGACACGAATATGCAATGTTGAATGTACTCCGGATGGCTCCAATTCTGTTAAAGAGAATGGAGAGTGGGAGGACAACGTTGGGACTTGATGTTTGGGACATCTTATTTTGGTATTTAGATGGCTTTTGGGTATGAATGTTGGGTCCACTTTTGGGCAAAACTTTAGAGACCTAGCTAGATGAATGAACTAAACTTATATTGCGTCATGGAGACGCATTTTGGTTTATATTGTGGTTATGTAAATGCTACTTCTCTCCTTTTGACACTTGAAACTTGAATATTTAGACGTGTAGATCGATGATGTATTTTGGGCATTGTAACTGAAATTTGATTCTATCAAATGGAACAATTTATTTTGTATGACATGTTAGGTACGAGTAGATTTATTTGTTGAATTCATTGAAAAAATGTGTGGAGATCGAAAATTTTGATGCTACAGGGATGATATGGGTGTTTCTAGCCCAAAATGATATGCTACAGGGATGATATGGGTGTTCCATATGCGGCGCTTATAAATTGCCATTTTTGCTAATTTTTGCCGGTGCTTATTGCAAAGTGTTGTTTTAATTGGTTGGACATCAAAATTATTGCCGGTACTTTGTAAGAGCCGCAAAAAGTGCCTTATTTTATTGTCGGCTTATCTTAGTGCCGTATTTTATTTCCAACACTGGCATTGACAATACTTTTTAGTTTTGCCATAAAAGTGCCGCTAATAGCTTTAGTGCCGCTTTTACTACTATTAGTGGCATTTTTTGACCTCCGCAAAAGGCAACATTTGGCGTAGTGTCTAAGAGAGAAGACTTACAAGCTTTCTCTAGCACGCTCACACACAATAATTTTTATTTATTGAGAAGTAAAAAGACCAAACACCAATAGAATAACTCTTTCTAACAAACCTAACGACTTCAGATACAAAGATACAACAATTTCACTGTAATCCCTGAACATTGAACAATTACAGGCTGGGTTTGCCATTTGATTTTATGGGAAATTCCATAACATCAACTGGATGATTTTATGGGATTTCTCATTTTAGCACGTTGATTTTATGGGAAATCTCATAAAATCAACGTGCTAAAATGAGAAATCCCATATAATCATCCAATTGATTTTATGGGATTTCCCATAAAATCTAATGGGAAACCAGGCTAAACCCCCAATCTCTATCATTACTTCCCCCTTGAAAACAACCTTGACCTCAAGGTTGGAAGTGAGGGAATCATTGATGGAATGCATGTTGGGAAACGAATTCCAGAACCCAGTAATAACGCGTACAAATTAAACAACAAAAATAAACACAAACCCTGGAATTAGGGTTTACCTCTCATCCGTAGACACAAACACTGGTTGACTTGTTTATTTTTAGAACTTGATAGACCCATTTACTGTTGTAAGAGAGGTTCTGTGATAGATGAGCTGGAGAGGTAAGAATAATTAACATTAAACAACAGAAAAGGAATAGAGTGATCAAGAGGAAGGGTGAAGAACAGAGCAAGAGTGTACAGAAGAGACTAAGGCAGAAGATAGCACTTAGACTAGTCTATGGCAGCCTCAAATGATCCAGAGAATGGAATGACCTCACTGGGAAGAATGTTCTCCTTCCAAAATTAGTGATTATCCACTTTCTCTCTCTAGAATCAACCTTGGGAACGTGAGGGAATGTTTCGTATTTATAGGTAACCTGAGCAAATGATCAGGCGTCAGGCTGTCGTCCTATAATATGAGAACACGTGTCCCCTCCATACATCCCGACTGCGCGGGTGATGTCACCCACCGCACGGCTTACTCGGGCGCGCTACTCACCTCTCGTGCAGAGAGCCTCTTGTTCTTTTATAGCCACCAAACCACAAGATTTCCCTTTATTCCCGCGTGGGCAAGGTCATGACCTGTTCGGTCGTGCCTGTACCGCAGCCAAGCCTCAGGGGGCCCCTCAGGTCCTGCCATCAGACCAGAGCAAGTATGAATACTTGGGCTAGAAAACACTAGCTTCTCGCATTCTCGCCCATTTATCTTGGTCGCGCCAGTCATGAGACTTACGGGCCTTTCTCCATGTATGGATGACCCATAGTCATATGGAGAAATTTCTTCAGCTGGGCTTTGAACGACGCGCAATTGGGAGCTACCGCGTGGGGTAGCCCACGCTGGTGGCTCGGAGAGGTCAGTCCCGCGCGCAGGTGCCACGTGTCACGCGGTGGTGTGAGACATTTGTCATCATCTCATTGGGAGGTCAACCTTGAGATTCCTCCACGTAGGTCAACACGCTGACCTTCCCTACAATAGCCCCCACGTGCGTGTGTGACACGCAAGCGCGTGGCCATACTCTTTACGCGCTATCGCACGCACGCGTGAAGTCAGCGTGTGTCTTTTCATCTTTACCCGCCATCGTGGCGCCGTTTCCGATTTTCAAAAATTCCTGACAGAGGCGTCGCTTCGGCAGCTTTAAACGGTCGCCTCTTTTAGGGGTTTTAATGTTGGTGACCGTTTACGGTACAACAATCGTTGCTCCACCCCTTATAAATACTAGAGACAGTCAGTGATTCCTCTCACACTTGAAATTTCGCTTTCTCTCTCCAAAACTCGTTCTTCTTTCTCTTCTCCGACCCAAAGTTCATTTCTTTTCCCAAAAGAGTTATTCCTTTTCTCTGATCATGCCGCGAGGAGAGCAAGGTGTAGAAGGTAGGCCAATGGTTTGAGGTGGGCCAGTCCCACCGTCAGGGGAGTGGCGTCGGGCGCCCTACTTCAAAGGTTTGGAGGACCCATTCTGGGCGAAGGTCGAGTCATATGTCCCCGTCGGCAGTAGTCCCGACAACCCCTTTCCCATTATTCCTGAAACTTCTTTGGAAGATGCAGATCTTCTTCCCCCTTCTTCTGTTCTTAGATTTGGCCTGGAGAGAGGTGATTTTCCTTACCTATGCCGCCACTTCTCAGCCGCCCTCTTTCTGGGGCGACTGGGTAGACGCCGTGCTGAAGGTGGAGGAATATAAGAAGATCCTGGAAGACTCTTATACCATTGAGGCCATCAAGATTTCCAGAAGTCTGACGCTAAATAAGAAAAATGAGAACATGGATTTCTTGGTGTCGCGGTGGAGTAGCGTCACGCACACTTTTGTGTTTCCTTGGGGTGAGTTTGACCCAACTCTCCAAGACACCTCCGCGCTGCTCCATCTTTCTACGTGCGGAGCTGCCGAATTTGATGTGCAGGGGTTTTCTATGGGGGAGCAGGAGAGCGTGGCAAAACTAAAGTTGATGCATAAGAAGGCGGGCCACCTGGGCTCTCAATGGGACAAGGATGGAAATCAGAGGGCTGCTACTGATCCCAAGAAGACATCGTGGAACAGCTGGATCCTTTACTTTTTCAAGGATTACCAGTCTGAGAAGGTGGGCCACAGAGCGCAAGTATATCGATGGTCTGGAGTTTGAAGGTGATTACTATCTGCCCACGTTTATCGTGTTCTTTCTGTCTTTCTTCATTTTTCCCGACTTTCCAGTTGACGTGCTGAGTGATTTCACCTATGCCTTGGCGGTGAAGATTGCCCAAGGGAAGCGATTTCCCCTGGGGCCTCTTTTCCTTGGCCACTTGTACCGGCAACTTGACCGGCTCTCTGAGGATTTTGCGAGGTCAGTGGGTCGCTATGCGATTGCATCCATGATTCATACCCAGTTTCTGACCGCGCTAGTCTACGAGTATTTCCCCTCAACAGCCCCCAGAGCAAGGAAGTTCCCTCCGCAGGTTTCCAAAAGAGTAGTTGATGAGTGCGGGCGCCCTATTAAGGAGGCAAATGGGCGCTATAAGGTGACACTGGAGGGTCCTGTCTGACCCATCATACTCCGTTGGGATAATACCTCGACCTCGAAGCTGTGGGAGGACTCTATGGATGATGAAGCTCGGATGTACCCGCGCCCTACACCCAGGCATTGGATGGCATCTGCCGCTATAGTTCTGTCAATGTGCCCAAGGAGGTGGACTTCTCTGATCAACGGATGGAGAAGCGTGGGCTAATGATCAGTATTTTCACTATGAGCCGCTCATGTTATCTCCCTTCTATGAGCTCTGAGGGCCACAAGACGGTTGTTTATCGACCGAACAGGGTGGCGCGGTAGTTGGGATATGACCAAGTGGTTCCAGGCGCAGGGCCCGAGCCTGCGGAGTTTGTGGAGGCCTTCAACCGCTTTCTGTTGAGTTATTCCGATGCACTTCTAGATGGGGTTACACATTGGTGCTTTCTAGACACACTCCGCATTCCGTTGGTAACCCATCTTTATCGTTTACTTTGGAGAAAGAACTTGGATTCTTTTTATAGTTTTGTCCAAGGGAACGCGCAACCAGCCCGACCGCGCGTAGTGTATCAGCCGGATTTGTCCCTACGAATTATGAAGCCACAGACTGCTGGTTGGCGCGGTGTGCGAAGCCGTTGGGTTTTGAAAGGAGGCGTGGAAGTGGCGGGCGTTGGTGTTGAGACAGCTGTGCCTATATCCTCTTTGGCAGGTACCAGCGCTTGCACAAGGGTGCGTACCCGATCGCATGCGACGCAGAACGTACCTGAAGATCCCGTTGGAAGGCATACTCGGAGGAGATTAGCAAGGGTACGTTTTTACCATTGTTATTTCCTTCCTATTTCTTTTTCATTTGTCTTTCTTGTATACCTGTTTGATTCTTATCCCTTTTCTCTTTTGTAGGCTGATACTGGACAACCCATGATTGTGCGGAGGTCTTCCCCCCGCGCTTCTCCACCTCTTCCTCCTGTCCAGGGTGATACAGTGGTTCACACTGGTTAGGAGTTGGAGCGCAGAACCGCCGCTAGAGAGCCACTCCTCCCTCTTGAGTTGCGCGGTGTGCCCCTCCAGCAGCAGGATGATAGCGATGAAGATGATAACGTCCCTATCAGCATAGTGCTGGCGCGCCAGGTGGGTATTGAGTCAGTCGAACAAGCTGCTGCTGAGCCAGAGCTCGATGACCCTAACCATTCCCAGGCCTTGGAGAGGAGAGAATTTCTTCAACAGCTTAGCGGGCGAAAGAGTGATTCCTTGGACAGAATGTTCGAAACACGCGGCTCGGGAGAGGTTGATCAGCCTCCCGTGACTACGCGTGCTCCTAATGAAGATCCGCCTGCGGGGGAATGGAGCGCAGAAGAGGGCTTTGGTAAGGGGTATGAGATTGAGCCCTATGTCGACAGTGATTACGAGGGTTTAACATCTGGAGGGAGTCAGCCCTTCGAAGAGGGTAATGTGCCGCCGCAAACTGTCAGCGTTGTGCAAGTTCATACCGAGCCGTTGGCTACAGGGACCCTCACTGGCGCAGGTATTCATAATAATGATTCCACGAGCACTTTTCACAGCATAAGGGGTGATATCCAGTCGCGTTCTGGGCTAATCCCTGTTCACGAACACAGCTTAGGAGATTATGTACTTGTGATCAATTTTGCACACCCAATTATTGCTGACCTCTTCCGCGATGATTTTTCAGAGTTAGAGGCAGCTGCTGGGCTGCGCGGTAGTAAAGTTGAGGAGATTTCGGAGGACGCGAGCCTGCGCGCGTGCCACTCAGGCTGGACACTTTTGTGAGGGATGCTGCTGATCAAGAAGACACTGCTACGAGCCCCAAGGTGGTCCAGACACCTGAAATCACTCCCCCCGGCAGCGCTCATGTGCTGGACTACCCCAATCCCGAACATGCCATAGACTAGGTGTAGACACCCCGATTTTGAACCCGGAATGCACTCGGGCACTCCCGATGATGAAATGGACCGATCATGGTTACCCGAGGCTTGTGAAAAGGGGCTTGAACTTGCACCAATCAACCTAACACCACCTAACAAGCCAAAACAACCCAAGAACCATCCAACCAAGCAAAGCCACCAAACTTACACCAAGAAACTTAAGCGCTCAATCTTGAGGCTTTGAGCGCTCAAATTGGTTTGAGCACTCAATCCCTGAACATTGAGCGCTCAAACTGGTTTGAAGGCAGTTTCATTTTCTATACTTTCCAGAGATTTTTGGCATACTAAGATGTTCTTTTAATCTTTCTGTGGTGTCCAAGAGCTTAAAATGTGATTGTCAATGAAAAACCCATGAGGAAAATGTATGAGGAGTATGAGGTTTGAGCGCTCAAGCATCTACCCTTGAGCGCTCAACCCCCATTCTGGGAGTTAAATCTTAACTTGTGTTATTACATTCTGCATCAATTTCATGTTGTTGGTCTCTCCTTTATTAATGTTTATCATGTAAATATCCATTGTAATTTTGTCATCATCGTCTATCATATAGATCACGTTGCACAAGCATCCACCGTAAACTTGCATTTTGCATTTTTATTGTTTACGTGATTCCCTTTCCTGATCTCCCATTAATGTGAAATAAATTGAATTTCAAATATTGCCAAAATCCCACAAAATATTGAGTAAAGACCGGTTCACGAACCGGGCGAGAAGGGTGCCGTAAAACCCTTCCCTTCTCGTAACCAAACCCCCGAATCCGAGAAATCTTTGGTTCTCCAAAGATCAGTAAGAATATTTTCATTGGGCATACGAGTCATTATTTAAATTGGTTTCTCGGATTCGGACCTCAAATCCGGGTGGCGACTCTAAAAACGAATCTTTTGGAAATCAATAAACAAATCGAATCGGCGCACTTTCCGCGGGCTGTCAACACTAGGTTTGCGCCCATACCACAGTTCTATGGGTGTAGTTAGTACTAACTTAGATGGTACCAAGTTAAGAATGTACACTATCGTTTCTAGTGCATGTCCCCAAAATGAATTTTGGTAAATCTGAATAACTCATCACTGATTTCACCATATCCATAAGAGTCCTATTCCTTCTTTCTGCTACACCATTATGGTGTGGCATACCTGGTGCAGACAACTGGGATGTAATCCCTTCTGCTGCCACTAGTTCCTAAATTCTCCCAAGAGGTATTCACCACCACGATCAGATCGCAGTGTCTTTCTACATTTATCCTGACACTTTTCCGTTTCCAGTCTATGCTCCTTGAATTTCTCAAAGCATTTAGAATTACGGTCCGTCAAATAAATGTAACCATATCTTGAGTAATCAACAATAAAAATGATGAAACACTCAAAACCAACTTTAGCTCGGACATTCATAGGTCCATGCAAATTAGAATGAACCAATTCCAACAGTTCATTGGCTCTACTCCTTTTTATCGAAAAGAGCCTCTTAGTCATTTTACCTTCCAAACAGGATTCATAGAATGAAAGTGCCTCCATTTCCAATGAACCCAAAGGTCCATCCCTAACCAGTCTAGAAATCCTATTTAGATTAATATGACATAGGCGTAATTGCCAAAGATACGTTTGGTTCAACTTAGAAGGCTCTTTTCTCTCATATGGCAATCTATTAGTGTTATTCAATTCATTTAGTTGCATCGTAGAAAAGCTAAAATTAATAACGTAGAGATTGTCAACCAATGAACCAGTTTAGATAAACATTTATTTAACTTAATGACTACAGAGTTATTAAAATAAATCAAATATTCATCTTTAACCAAATTAAACACCGAAACTAACTTTCTTCTAATTCAATGAACATAAAGACAATCTCTCAAACATAAATTTCTACTGCAACTGCTGCTACTTTTGTAGCATTTCCCATATGTAGATAAATCTTTCCATCACTAAGTCTCCACCTTGCATTGAATTGCAAACATGATTAGTGGCACCCGTATCTACACACCAGGTACTAGTAGATAACACCACTAAACATAATTCAACCACTAATGAAAAAGATTTACCTTAATTGTTCACATTATTTTTTTGGGTAATTTGTTCACATTATTTAGATAAATCGGACAACTTTTCTTCTAGTGTCCTTTCTGCTTACAGTGAAAACACTTGCCCTTAGGCTTTTTCACTCTACCTTTAGGCCCATGAACTGCCTGAGGAACCATGGCTTGTTGTTGAACTTTTTTCTGCTTCTTGTTGCCTTTCGGCTTAGAAGTAGAAACTTTTTCAGGCCACAAACACAATTTCTATTTGTTAACCAAAAGACCCTCAGCTAATTTAGAGCTCTTTCAACAATTCTATCCAAACATAAATGCATTTTTTTTATATTGTAATTCAGGCGGAACTGCTAAAAAGGTTTAGCCAGCAACTGGAGCATAATATTAACCTGAGTTTCCCCATCAATATTAGCTCTTAGGATCTCTATTTCATTCAGAAGACCTATTATCTTCAGAACATGATTATATTCCACAACTCCCACATTGCAACTTGCCTAACTGCACGATTCTACTCCTCAAACATATATTTTAGGTTATTCATCATGTCATAGGCTGTTTCTATAAATTGATGTTGATGTTGCAATACAATCGGCAGAAAAGCCAGAATGTAACACCGCGCCACCTCATTAGTCATAACCCAATCCTTATAACATTGAATTTCAGGTTCTGTTGCAATTACAATGGCTTTGGGAGAGCACACCTCAGAGAGCACAAATTCGTCCCCTATGCATTCAACACAATATCCAGATCCTTTTCTAGTCAATAAAATTAAGTTCAGTAAATTTGCTTTCTTTAAGTATGACAATAAGTGGATTGAAAAAACCCATTTTTGAATCTGAAAATCACATAACAACAATTATGAAGGGCAAAATATAAACTTTTTGTATTTCTATTAAATTGGTTCCCTCAACCAGTGTATTAAATGAAAAACATTAGCAACCCTACACACCGTGAAAAGCATGCCTCGATGGGTAGGTCTACTACTCTTCATCATTCATGTAGATAGGCACAACCTTTTAATTTTACTATCTAGACACTAAACCGTGCCCAATAAAATTAAATAGCTAATTTGCTTCGGTCCTATAAATAAAAGCAGTGACTCAGATAGAGATGATACTTGTTATTCATAGCTAAGTGTATACCATTACCTAACCTCAAGACCCATTGTTCCGTAATGAACTACCCCAGATGGAGGAGTAATTCACACAACAATTATCATGGAGCTATCCTCTAAGGAAGTAAGTACCAATGATCCCATAATTAATTTCGTCCGATGGGGAGGAAGGTCTAAAACCAACACACAAAACTTAATTATATCATCTACATATTAGTAATGGAGACCATGAGATTTATATAAAATAAACTCCCTCTCCCACTTAGTTATTTAAAAATTTTGTGAGGGTTATCAAAATTAACACGTTTGCAAAAGCCGTGATCTAGGTCAAAGGCCAAATATTACCATGTTGTCTAAAATATGGTAAACTATCGCACATGCAAACAATAAAGATATACAAAATATTCATAAATAAGGAAACATAAATAATATGTATCCCAACTATTATGGTCAAAGATGCAATCCTTGAGCAATAAGGAATCCTTCCCGTCTTGAAATCCTTAAACAATAAGGAATCCTTCCAGTCTTGAAATCCTTAAGCAATAAAGAATCCTTCAAATCTTGAAATCCTTGAACAATAAGGAATTCTTCCAGTCTTGAAATCCTTAAGCAATAAGGAATTCTTCCAAACTTGAAATACTTGAGAAATACTTGTGTAGAAGACTTAGATACTTTGAATCCATAAGGAAACCAAAATCCAACCATACACTACTAGAGAAAAGGGTTTTTGTGTCGAGGCAAGCCCGTCACAAAATAGTGTATTGCTAATGCTAATAGTCTTTTGCAACGGGCATGCGACGGCAAGGTGGGGGACGTCGATGGTTGGGTCTCAAAAAGTTTTTTTGCGTCGACAAGGGGCCGTCACAAAGTATTTATGACAGCAAATATGCTTATTTGCATCGGCTTAGATCCCGACTCAAAAAGACAAATAAAACATACAATTATTAGCATCGGGTGGCTCTGCCGTTGTAAATAACATTTATTTTTCATCAGTTGAAAGCCGTCACAAAAAAGAAAACATCCAAACATAATTGGAATCAAATTCTTCACTGTTTTATTTTTTAATTACAACTAACCTGCATAATTTATATGGTTATAGAAAACAATAAATATGCATCCAAAATATGTCCTCAAGCATTCTGATATAGAAACCATCATTCATTACAAAAATCACATTCAATAATCCCTTTGTTCAATCCCAAAAGATCCATATTACATTGCCCATAGAAGATGATTAGGTAATAGAAGCTAAAGTAGACTGCACCAATAGTACGTCAAAAGACCTTGGTTTAATACAACCATACAAAATAAGTGGATTCCAAAATATTGCATCTTCCCGGACGTAACACTTTAGTCCTCAACAAATACCTGAAAAAGAAACCATCTTTATATATTGTTTTGAAGGTACAAAAAGCAAACAATCAAATTTATGTGACTTTACAATTCAAACACCTTCTTAGAAAGAACCCCACGTGCAAAGCACGTGCACCACTACTAGTTACCAAAAAGTGTGAGTAGGAGAGAGAGAGAGAGAGATAGATTAGGCAAACACACTAAGCATCCAAACCATGAGATTGCTCTAAACAAAAGGAAAATCAAAGTACCGCCACGAATAGCTCAACACTTTTATCTGTTGGCTCCTTGGGGTTGATGCGGGTAAATATACAATAAATGTTATAGAAACCATATATTTGTTGTTAGACTAAAACTACATTCGAAGTTTGAAATTTTTACTAAATATAGTTTTAGGCGTATTCAACATAATGCATCTCTCTCCATATACAAAACTCAGCCCATAAATCACTTTCTACTCGGTAAAGGATGGACCTGGGATTTTTATGTTGGGAGTGGAAATTGTAGAGAAAACATATAAACAACAAACATGTGATAAATAATGTGAGATGAAAATAAAGAACGACATAACATGTGAGAAAAATCATTAGCCGGAGCAAACATAGTGTTGACGGTCCGCGGAAAGTGTGCGCCGATTCGATTTGATTGATGGATTAAAAGATTTGCTTTTAGAGTCGCCACCCAAATTTGAAGTCCGAATCCGAGAAACCGATTTAAAATATGACTCGTATGCCCAATGAAAATATTCTTTCTGATCTTGCGGAACCAAAGACTTTTCAGATTCAGGGGTTTGGTTACGAGAGGGGAAGGTTTTTATGGCACCCCTCTCGCCCGGTCCATGAACCGGTCTCTACTCAACATTTTGTGGGATTTTGGAAATATTTAAAATTTAATTTAATTCACATTAACGGGAGATCGGGAAAGGGAATCATGTAAACAATAAGAATACGAAATGCAAGTTTACGGTGGATGCTTGTGCAATGTGATCTACGTGAGAGATGATGATGACAGA
>JAXBDA010006767.1:0-19687 GCA_036023075.1 Gaultheria prostrata
TGTCCTAAGGTTGACTATAAAGACAAGGATGGTTGGTCCTTTTGTGGAAGGTATTTATTATCGTACTTGGGTATTGAATGGGTTTGGTTGGAAGGTAGCTCGGGGCTCCGGGTGGTGAAACGGGTAGTCCTCGACACGCACACGTGGTCTTGCGACTAAACCGCGCGAAATAACTAATTAAAAGAAAATAATTAATCATTAAAGAAAGAAAAAGAAAATAAAATTGATAATAAAATAAGAAATTTATTTTATTTAAATTAAATATTGAAATGTAAAATCGGCCGAAATTACGGGTCGTTACATTTATAGTTTACTCTCCATTTTCCTAAGTTCCCGATGTGGGACTTGGCCTCTGAATGGGGTCTCACAATCACCCCCACTTAAGATCGCAACGTCCTCGTTGTGTTGGCCCAGCAACCTTCCCTAGGTAGCCATGGTGTAGCACTTAGTTCTGTATAACACTTTGCTCCAAGACCGGAATTCAAGAGGTGGTTTATGCAAATTCTAGAGGTGGCTCCCATCATGTAGATCGGGGTTGTGCTTTGATACCACCTGTAACGACCCGTCCCAGCTGACCTGCTAACTCTTAGCCTAATCACGTGGCTCAAAAGGTTAACCTCGAGTTATACAATAGCTAAGTTGGATTCGTTTATATTTTACTCTTCATTTTCCTAAGTTCCCGACGTGGGACTTGGCCTCTAAATGTGGTCTCACAGAGTTCTTCTACTTTACGATTTTTTTTTTTGTTGAAAAAATGTACATTATTTTTAAGTTCTTATTTTACTGATCTAATAAACATTATGGGAGAAAACAAATTCTATCCATAAATTGTAGTATGAGGGAGTTGCTAGAAATATCTTAAAAAATTGAGTTTTACAAAAAAATTCTTACAATATCATGAAATTCTTTTTGAAAAAAATTCAGATGCATCTAGAAATCCCTTTGATCTACAAATATTTTCACTAAAAATACCATTTAAGAGAAATGACTTATCTTGAGGATTGAAAATTTTTAGATTAAATATCGAAAATACTGTTTTATCAATAGGGGAAACTTAGCATGAATCTTCGATTGTCACCTCAAGATCAACTACATTTCCATATTCAACGGGAAAGCATGTTTACTCTGTAAACCAAAATTTGACAAATGAATTAATAAACAATATAATCTGCTAATCACTTTGCTTTGAGGATCTGAAAAGGGACAAATTAGGGTTTATATAATCTTCAAACCATCACTAAAATCCACACCAGGAAAAAGTTAATGGGGGCTGGCTTGACTCTGGACGTTATTCAAATTACATAATCGAGAAAAGAGGTCTAGGTTAAATGAACACATGCGCTTGACAAAACAAAAAAAAAAACAAAAAAATCTTACTTTTTGTCACTTAAGAATAAGACCCATCTTAAACAAAAGAGATATTGATGCACGAGCCCAGTGGTTAAGGCGAATGCCAGGCTTTGGGGTGATTCTCAAGGTCTAGAGTTCGATTCCCCACCTGTTGAGTATTCTTGCTGTAAGTGAGGAGCTGTGACTAGTGTGGTCGTGCTAGTTTCCCTGGAAGCTTGGGTCACGCAGTTAGATCCATTAGTGGCTTGACTGTGAGGCTGTTTCTTAAAAAAGAAAGGGAAAAAAAATGAGAGCATAACAGTAAGGGACTTATTACGCCCCTGAATTTGCAAGTTCGATTTCCACCCCAAGAATCTTGAAATTACTAGGACAGTTCAACGCTCTGAAATTAGTTGAGATAAGCGTAAGGTGGTGTGAACGCTCGTGAATGACAAGAATATCCACGTTAGAGTAATATTCTCAGTCGACTGCCGCCAATTCCACTCAACTTTACCTCTCATGGCTATTTATAGGAGTATTTTATTCAACGGTCCGTGACAAATGGTTTCAGGTTTCCTCCTACAATCACGCAATGCATGTCTTATCCACCAACACCAATTTCAGACTAAAATCTAGAAATTTTGACATTAACAAAAACAGTTTTGGCTTTATCATTTTTATTTTATTTTTAATACAGATCAATTAACTTCAGTGATGTAACAGATTTTATAAAACTATAATTGACACGTGTCAAACACTCCTTTGTCCTTTTGGGGCAGCAATTTTGGGTGTGAGATCACCGGTTATGGAAACCCCTCTGTTTCTCTGTTGCGGGGGGTTTCGACCGTTGGATGATGAATTTTGATTTTGTATTTAAAAAATCTGTGTATGATCCAATGGTCCAAAATCCCCTGCAACAGAGGAACAGGGGATCTGAGTCCGCAATTTTGACTCACTTGACTATTCCAAATAATTATGAAAATAATGACTTTTAACAATCAACATAAGTACATAACAAAGGATAAACTAGCCCATTCACACTATAGGGAGCTGCTACAATATCCCCTATATATTGTCTGGGAAATATTTTATTTCTTTATAATATTAACCACTCAATGACATAGTAACATTAACCAAAAGACGTTACGAGTGGGGGACACAAAGAAGAAGGGGATACATTAGAATTTTCTCACACTATAATATACTAGTACATTACAGAGGCGTTTTCATGAGAAGCCAATGCGATAAGTGGTGATCTAACCGAAAGTTTTTTAAATACATTCAAGTTTTAACTATCTTAAAAACCAATTGCTCCAACAATAAAGAAGCTTAGAATTTGAAATCACCCCATTGATTAGGAATCAACCAAATAATTAACATATAGTATTACGGTAAGTAAACACGTTCCTAAAATCTTTTTTATTTTATTTTTTTCTTTCAATTGCCATGCGTAACACGAGTTCATGCTAGTTCGTACTTATACTGTGTATAAGTTCTGCATTTTATTTTATCCGTCTCATACGGTAAAAAGTCTATACGCATGCTTTCCTTTTATATATAGTTAATTATTATTAAGATCATGTTTCAATCCTCAGAATTTGGTTTTCAATAATGATACATACACACACTTTCAACCACACACCATCTCACATGTGGTGGGGCCCACTGTGAGTCCCACATGGTGTGGGCCCCACCACATGTGAGATGGTGTGTGGTTGAAAGTATGTGTATGTATCATTATTGTTTTGTTTTCTTTGTCGCTTGGACGAATTTGGGACCTCCATTAATTTTTTTTGAAAGAGATGGGGGGATGAATCTAAAATGCCGGCGCTTTGACCTTTCTATGCATATCTCCAGCACTTTGCCTCAAATCTCCAAAAGCATCAACTTGCAAGTGTTTTTTTTTTTTCAAAAAAAATTCAAGTCTCCGAGCAATTTACGTATATTTCGATTAATTTACGAGACCAATCCGAGCAATTTACACGCACACGGCACATCTTTCATTAATTCAACTACCTAAAAAAAAATTCAAGTCTCCGAGCAATTTACGTATATTTCGATTAATTTACGAGACCAATCCGAGCAATTTACGCGCACACGGCACATCTTTCATTAATTCAACTACCTACCTAGTACCTGCGAGAAGTCCAATAGTAGCACCACATTCAAAGAATCTGAAGATATCTATCTATGTACCAATTGCTTGCTCCCATAACACGTTTTTTATTTTTATTTTCTGTCCTTTTAAAACTCGTGAAGCTCGTATGTACACATCACAACAAGAACTTTACTACATACATACACTTGCGAAAACATTGCTAGAAAAAAAATTATTCAAAGCTTTTAAGGTAACAAAAACCATTAAGCTGGCCCGGACCATCTAGTAATAAAAATAAAAAAAAGATACTAGTAATATACGAAATATATCATTGAAGGCAACAAAATTTCTTCTTATTTTGAGTACACGATTTCGTATTATCTTAAATTATACCCAATTTGTTCCTAAATAATAGTCTAATATTTCATTTTGAGTTGTCTCTTGATAAATGCTCATTTTGAAAAATTAATAGGCAAAAATTAGGGAAGTGTTATTGGCACTCCCCTTTCTCTATTGGCACTCCCTTTTTGGTATTTATTAGGTAAATTTACTCTTGCATTTTACATGTAAAGACAGAAAAAGGAGTGCCAATAGAGAAAAATGGAGTGTCATTATCAATTCCCAAAAATTAATACTACAATTATTTTGTCTTTTGAAAATTTAATGGGTTAAGAATTAATAGAAAAACGTGTAAGATAATTTTGAAAACTAAAGGTAAATAATATGTAAAAATGTAATGATAATGTATTTTTAATAAGCTGCAGAGGCCCAACTGCAATGAACCGAGCTATTGGCCTAGTTAGGAGACTAACAGATCGTTGGAAGAGGAAGGGGCGAATATTTTTTTTAAGTGCGGTGCACTACAAACCGTCCGATGCCCTTATGGACGACCCGGATTTAATCTCCGGCCCTTTGCATCCTATCCGTTCTTTGGCACGCGCGGCGCAATCAATAGTGCATTGCACGGTGCACGGCACCCACCCTGGCTCCGAAGAAACAAGATGCAGTATCTTTTGAAAGATAAACATCTGTCTACATACTGAAGCTTTATGGTTTTCAAGGAAAAATGTGTCTAAATTCCAATTCTGATTTCTAATCAATATAGTCTTTTGCATCACAACCCTAATCCTAGATAAAAAATGATTGTGACACAAACTTTGTGTCACAACCAACCACAACCCCACTCACATGGGGTGTGGGTCCCACATGGGCCCCACATGCAGGCCCCACACCCCATGTGAGTGGGGTTGTAGTTGGTTGTAGCACAAAGTTTGTGTATGTATCATTATTCATCCTAGATAGGCCTCCATACACTTTATAGTCATTAACAGACTCCACCACAAAAACAAGGTTCGTACCTAAAGTCCTAAACTATTGAGCGCTGCTATTTTCAAGTCATAGGACACTCCCAACTTGCCAAGCAAAAGTAGGAGTAACAATTATAGGTAGTAGGAGCGTAGGACAGTCCTAACATGACCGCAAGGTTAGTTCAGTAAATGGGGTTACTTTCTACACAATTGATCAGAAGGCATGGATAGCCTACATTTGACCAGACACAATAAGGGAATGAACAAGGTGCACATAACCTAGTCCGAACACCCGTAACCATCGAACCAAAAAATAAGAAAATCTCCTGTCCCAGATTCAACATGTAGAATAGTACTCCTAGTAGAAAGAGGTACCAACATGCCCAAGGGAAAAAAAATTCCCACATCCAGTTTTTATTTTTGGATTGATCAAGAGAAAAAATTGCAGTAACAATAGTGCTTTGTAGGGACGATAGAGTGGTCGAAACCCATGACTAGACAGGACCGTTATACCAATCGAACGAGTCGAAATGCTCGACATTAGTTTGGAAAACAAAAATTTTTTTTTTTCTTTCTGATCTGGTAGTTTGAAAACTTAACAAAATTGAAAAATATGTTCAAGCTCAGCATTTTAATCAGACAATCCAATCTCGAACAAGCTGAAATCGAAACAAAATCAAATAGAATAAATTTCTAGAATCATAAATTGAACGAGGCACATAATAGCTTGTCCAAGCTTGGTTTGTTCATGTTGCAACAAGCTTTTATTATGCAAACACGAGCTCAAATCGAGCAACTTAGTTTGTTTATCAGCCCTATGACTGGATGAAGTGCAAATAAAAGGCCTATCCGCTGGGATTTGCTCTAGTTTCCAAATCTTACCATACTCGAGGCATTTCCGGGTGATCTGTATGAAGAACAAATAAGGCCTAAACTTAAAATGAACAATTTAAATCTTGCTTTTTCCAGTGATTTGTCACAACCTTATAGCCTGTATAACCACCACGTCACTATATGCAAACACCTTCGTCGCACAAACCATTTCAATTTTCTTCATGTTTTTTCATTTTTGTTGTTTTCAGAACCACGTAGTAGATTCCACTAGAACAAAAGTTAAAAAAAGAACAAGCCGATAGAAGTACAAGTTTGTTAAATGAAACCAAATTTTCAAGGATTTCTGCAACCGACAACCTGTTTTTGAGTCTACATGAAATCCACATTTAAATTACCTGAATTAACATTTTCAAGAAGTACACAACACAGGGCTTTCCTCAGGCCAAGAAAGAAGCCGAGTAAGTCCAACCATCAGCAGCAGCCTTATATGGACTGGAGAAACAGGCTTATAAGGCTTTTCACTTGTTATTCGAACAGATCAATCCATCCTCCCCTTCAGAATCCTCTCTGTTACTTCAGTTGGTGTGCTGCAACAAAGCAAATACACCTGTTTATACCTATGAATACTAAATTTGATAAAGAAAATGAGAAACTGAAGGCACCCATGATCTTGTCAAAGATCCTCCGCGGCGAAACAAAAAGGGCAAACTGAATAAATTTCACGAGTAATATGGAAAATTTATCGATGAACCATCTAATTTGAAAATTTATCGACATCATAATCACTGCATCTCATCTAACCACTAGATGTGGTAGTTCTGAATGTGACAAGATATAAAACTTCACTGCCAATCTCAAACATCCAATTTTAAACAAATATTTGTTTATGATGCAAGAAGATAATGAATAATCAACAAGCGGGGTCTGAGCAACATAACAGCCATTAGGTTATGGTCTAGGATGCTTATACTCCGCATGGCCATAACATTTGCTAGTCAGTAGCACAACTTATAGCAGGAAAAAAAGAAGAAGAACAGAAGTAATGCTTCCAAACAAGATATTAGGTTAAAAGAAAGTAGAAAGCATTCACAAGGCTTACACAACATAGACATGTCCTCCCCAACCACTCAGACAGTCACGGTCTACCGATGATAGCAATGCTTGAGAGATGGTCTCAAACAACTCTTCAGGTTCCTGAATGATAGGAAAATAAAGTTACAGCTGCAGTTACGAAAACATATTTTCAGTTGCTTAAAATTAAGAAGTTTCAACCAAGTATTTGCTACTCTCCGCTTGTTAGGAGGAAAAGAACATGAATATGTGGATCCTAACAAGCATCAGGAAAAACAAATTTAAAAAATCAATAGTTGACAAGTAAGAGATATTCCACATGTTTGATCCTTCTTCACCCTCCCCTATCCTTGCTGTTAAAAGATTGTATACTTTTCCCAGTCACTTATCCGAAATGTCATTTTAATCCTTCCTGCGCCCCCAAGGAAGCATTCTACGCAATCTCTACTGGCAATATTCCAGAAAGCAATGACTTGCAGCCTCACTTATTTGACCTCTTAAAGAGTGAATTAGGCTGCGGAATTTAATAGCAAGAACATGGCTTAACAAGCAAGTACCCCTCCCGTGCAACCCTAGTACCCTACCAACCATGGTCTGAAATATCAGTGATACGTAACGGTATCAGTAGCCACACATGTAACGGTGTTACGTAATGGAATCTGCAGTTCCTTAATGGAAGTAACAGTCCGTTAGCCGTTACTGGCAAAATAAGGACTACTACAGGCAAAATATGGCTGTTACGGTATCGGTAATTTTTCCCTATGTTGGGCATTATTTTAAAAAATTCACGCCTCCAATTACCGATACCATTACGCAATGACAGTTACATCCTGAAAACCACGACATCGCAACCAATATCGTAATGGAGACCGATACTGATATTTCAAACCACAATACCAACTCCTGAAAACAAAATGCATGTAGACAGGATATGGTAACAAACTGGTAAAATTTGAACCCCAGGACCTCCTGAGACAAAAGTGTTAAGATATTTCTTTACAACAGTGTCCACGATGATGGGATGATGGGAACAAACATAGATGACATAGTGATGGGGAATCTTATTATTATTATTTTTAAGTGCTAAAGATAGCACAGCCTAAGACAAGATGATAGCAACTGACCAAAACTAAATTAGTGATTGACCTTTTTAGTTGCATCACCGAACCCACCCCCTCTTTCCAATCGCCTTTCACCCAGCTCCCCATACACTTCGTGTATGTGCGGCACGTAATAGATTGTAAATAAGTTCATTAAACATGTCAAAAGCCATGAGGAACAAACACTGAGCATAAGAAGATACAAGCTCCGCTTCATACCACATATGCATGTATATTTGTATGAATATATGTCGTGAACCACTTTGTATGAACTTTGTCTTGAATATATTCATATCTACAAGGGTATCTTCATATGCATGATATTCACCATTAGAGCACACATGGTTCACTACCCTTTTCTTCTTGTTCTTTCCCATAACGCCCATCCCACTTTTGATGATGTAATAGACCTCCCAAAACATGCATATTATTGGTTGCAGGATTCTCCTACTATGGGTGACGAATACGCTCTAGACCCTTGCTCAACTCCCACAGGAAGGTTTCACGATAACGCTTACAGGGGGGTTGCTTCCTGAAACCGTATAACTCATCATTTGGAATGTTTATATTCTAGACTCTTCACTATTTTTGGATTCCACATCTGAAAAAGCAGATACATTTCATTTGCTAATCAACAGAAAAACAATTGTAGAGCTAAATCAAGTTAAATCTTGACAAACCATGTCCGGCTTGAACATTGCTTCACAGGCACCATAGAGAGACTCGGAGGCTGTCCCAGAAACAACAAAATCTTTTGCAAGCTCCCTGCATTTAGGAAATAATAGAGTGAAAATAAAGTGTCTGTCTCATGCCACCATTGTACCAGGGAAGATCCATTTAACCATATTGATCAAGAAGTAAGCTTCACTTTATTTATGCCTTAGTGAAAACTGCCCATACAAGAGCAGAACCATGAAATCTATCCACTTCGAGCATACTAAAAGAGATAGAAGTCAATAACAAATCTCTAGTCAACAATGATGCAGAAAATAAAATCCAATTGACAAAGTGTTTCCACTATCACCACTATCCTAGATATTAGTGGGTCGTTAACATCTTTTACACCCATTAACATCTTTTACACCCATAAAAAGGGAAACAAATCTGAGGGCAAATTCAACTGCTCTTATGTCACTTTAACCTAAGACATCAGACAGACGAGAGTTTTAAGTACAGTACAGCAACTAGAAAACTAGCATCACCTCTGATCTTAGCTCAATGCATAGAATCAAAATAAAAAAAAGACGGATACACACATCCATTGTAGCGGTGTAGCCATTCCATTAGTTCATTGGTTCATGTCAGGTGTAAAGTTTAAGAAAACAGAACCAAAAAGATTTGCCTTTTACTGCCCCAATATTCATGGGCTAAAGTGACTTTCACAATGCACTAAGTTGAAATCTGGGTATGGCAGCAGAAGTTCAACATGAGTTGCAGGAAATCACAATAAGATGGGATCTTTCCATTTACGCAAATAAGAAAATGCAGGAAAGTCCTTTGCACCAGGTCTGCCCGATTCAAGACCGGTATTTAGAACTACCATTGAAGCTACTCATAACAAAAGACATAACGGAGGGTGCCCTCCTGAAACCACAGGAGGTTTGGGAGTGTCCCTCGAGAAGAAATTTTTGCATCTAGCTAAGGTTTTCCCCAACTGGAAACATCAGAAGCTAGTAGATCCTCTATAATGCGGGCTTGTAGCAGAATTGTATTTCAGAACAGATTATCTTATCATTCAAAACCAACACATTAGCATATCATCCCTCAGGACCGCACATTACTCTCTCAGTCAACTTCCACAACACTTACAACAACAACAATAACAATAACACTAGCAATGTAATCCCCAACCGATGGGGTTATGGACAGGGTTAGAATGGAGACCTAACCGCTGGCAATTTGCACAACGTGGCTGCTAACAATTATTAGAATCACACAATTCATGATTCGTATTGTATGATTCACACGATCAAGTGGGTCATCCATATGAATAGGCTGCCTGAATCCAAAAATAGCTGCGAATCGTAAGTGAACAGTGAATTGGTGATCCAAATCAGTGAATCTGTGAATCGTTTAATTCATTTTCAATTTCATGAATTCATGTTTTACGCTTCTTTTATTTTATTTTATTCTTTGCCTTTTTGACGTTGGAAAAGGTTCAAACTACTTCATCAGCCTCCGTCCCAATTTGTTTGCTCTTCATGGGATTCCAACTTTTATGGAGTCCTCTTAAAATTGATGAGATTTCCACAATTACCCTTCCAACCCCATGCAGTTTAAGTCCAACACAACTTAATTGGTAAAATTGGAAAGTTGCTTTGTTTTGGTTGCTATTTTCGGAAATAAGGCAAACATTTTGGGACAATCCAAAATGGAAAGACGAGAAAACAAAATAGGGCGACAGGAGTATTTTTTTAAGGTCTTTAGTAACGTCATATGCAATCTTTTGTCTATGTTTCTCCTTACATAGTCTCAAAAAATATATTTCTCTCTCGTTTTAAGTATCATAGGTAATAAGAAAAAGAGATTTATTAAGAGAGTGAATCGAAATGACAAAATACAAATGGAATACAACCACCCTAAAGACCTTCTAAGGGTTTGTTTTATACTTATAACTACTTATTACAAAGAGGACCTATGAAGCACCGACAGTCATAGAGGTCGTTGTATCCGCGTAATGGACACATGGACAAGTGGGGACGCGTATGGGACGCGCCATGTAACCTGTCCCTTAAATTAAAGTAATTTTTGGAGGGGGCCACGGCGGAGGTGGATTTGCAATTTTTTTTAAATTTTCGAGGGTAAAAGTGCTATAGCTATAAATACTTGGGCTAAAGTATTATTGTATCTATATAACATATCTCGACAGAATATCGAAGAAAAAACACCAACTTACTAAATAGTTTACATAACTGTTTTGTTCTATAGATATATACACAGACACATATAAAGGGGCTATTTCCGTTGACACAACACTTGACACAAAAAATGTAAAGCACCCATTTTTTATTCTCACGCAAATGATTGGAGTTAAAATATGTTTTCAAGAGTTCCTATAAAAAATCAACTCATTCGGAAATCAGTAAGGGCTTGATCGGTATTTGACTTGTCCCTAAATTCGACACGATAAAAACTGAATGAATCGATCAAGTCGATTAAGCCATTACTGATATCCGAATGAGTTGATTTTTTACAGATACTTTTAAAAATATGTTTTAAACAAATTAAACGGCTCCGATGATTAGCGTGAAGCTCCGATTATTGTTGTGTCAAATGCTATGTCCGAATTCATTCCCATTGTCTGAGGAAAACGTGAAGAATTGCCATTTTTTGAGCTTGTAAGACCCGTCTAACCGAATAAAGAGAAAAAGAAAAATAAGGCTATAAGTAGGCCGTTTGCTATAAGGGCTGCTCACCTTTAGACGGTTTCTCTTCGCTATCGCTCCTATGTAGTGGTCGACCTAAAAAGTCGTATTCCTCCCATTCCAGAATGCCTATTGTTTAGTGCGTTAAGCTTCGCCAAAAGCAAGCAAGACGAGTCTGCTTCGTAGACTGTTCCGTACTTGACTTATGAGCTCGCCCCTCTCTCCTCAGGGGCTTATGCACTCCACTTGCTGTCTACTAAACGAGCGTTAGAGCGAGCGAGCAAAGCCTTCCATTTAGTGGCTTCCCCCCCTCACCCTACTCTTTCATTTCCGTCGGGCCAAGGGCCTAAAGTATCGAAAAGGCCAGGAATAGTAAATTGAAAGGGGGAGCCAGAAGCTTCGCTTCCGGTAGCTTGCTTACTCTCTTAGAAACCTTTCCCGCTGCGGAACTGGCTTAATTCGCTGTAGATGCCCTTCTTGAAGCATCAATCCTACTTTTAGGGTCTGCCCCTATTTACCCATCATCTTTTTGAGGGTATGTGAGGAAGCCCATTTTTCAACAGGATCTTTTTGTCTTGGTTTTAGCTTCCCTGCTATTTCATCCCCCCAAAAGGAGCTATTCGGGATTCTTCTTCGGGACCAATGGCTGCTTGCGCGCGCAGATTCTTCTTTTTATTTATTCTGCTTCCGAAGAAATGATGCCTTCCAACAATGAAGTAGCACTTCACACTGCATTTGATGTCGGGAAATTCAAAAAAAAAAGGGATGTCCGCACCATGACAGAAGAATTTGAGTGCAACCCCGTAATCCTTGTCAAAATCCTTCATTTCACAGCTATATGAAATGCAAGTTTTGACTTTGGATCTCCATCGCATGAGTCCCATACTACTATATGAAGTCAGTGATTGAACTGAAGTGGGAGTTTGGCCAATTGCTCTAGGAGAACAGCTAGGCGAGATTCCGCTTTGGTTGCTCAAGGTTGTAATAGGTTGTAAACCTCGTACCTTACCTTTCATTCTTGACTTTAGGGAGAAAAGGGTCACAGGAAAGAAAGGTTATATTATAGGTTGGGAGCTCCTCCTTCTTAAGGGGTTCTCATTGGTTATAATTTCGGGAACTTGAATCCCTTGGAATCTGCCATAGCTCTCTGCCCGCCTCTCTATGGATGGATAGGTCAAGCCTGCTTAAGTTAGAGAAGGACCACTTGGCCATTGTCTCAAGAGCAGCTACCGATGCATCATTGCTTTAGCGAATCAACCGTCTATTATGATAATAGCAGCGGCATCTTACAACCTATTTATTATCCTATGCTTGGATTCAAATCACAGTTAACCCTTGGAAGATACCTATTTTCCGCGGAAAACGCAAAAGTGCGACTTTGAGATGCCCATTCACTAATAAAGAGGTCTTGCAACTCAAAATACGGGAAAAACGCTAAAGTTCTCGTTTCTGAGACCCTGTTAGGTGGGAAAATGCGTTTGCAACGAAAATCCCCGGGTCACTTTTACTTTTTCGTTATTTCGTAATCCCCAGGGTTTGATACCTTATAGCTTCACAGTTACAAGTCATTTTCTCATTACTTTGGAGCGGAGTTTCCTGGGACCATCTAATCGACCGTTATTGTACGAATTCCCTTATTGCAGATGGGAACTTGTTTTTTCCTGGTCCTTTTGCCCCCTTATACTCCTGTTACCCTGTACACTTATACTCATGCGGGGGTAGACTAGACTTCTTGCCTATGGCTTACGCTATCCCCTTGCAGTCAGTACCCTTGCCTTGGACACAAAACAAGCCAACGTGCATCAGTAAATGCTTCCAATTTCAAGTGACCATGATTGGAGAACAAAACCCCTTTACCTGGAGCAGATTTGAGAGTGCTGTTGGCAGGCCCCTCTATGCTGATGAGTTGACAGAAACTAATAAGAGAATTCATTTTGCGTCAGTGTGTGTGGAGGTGGAAGTTGATTCCCTTTTGCCTGGAAGTATTGAGCTGCAGTTTGCTAATGGGAGCTCTGTTGATTTAGTAGTTAAGTACCCATGGAAACCACTTTTGTGTTCTATAACTATATAAAGAAATATAGAAAGAAAGTGTGCTTTGACTGAAAAGCGGCCAATGCACGGAAAGATAAGGGCAAGAATCCAAGACTAAACTAAACGACCAACCGGTTGGACTTCGTCCGTCCTATCTTCGTACATAAGCCAAGACGGCAGCGCTAATTTTCTCCTCGCAGGGATTTTTACCCCAGTTGGAACAAGGTACCTACCCCTCTTCAATAGAAGGAAGGCTACTGAGAATTTGCGACCCCACTGGTTCCCCATAAACAGCGAAGCTTCATAGGGAAAGAGTCCGTGGCGGACCTTAGATCCAGATTGAATCGAAAAGCCTCTCAGCCGGTTTCATAACCTCTCTCCGGCCTCTCTTTTTGTGAGAAAGAGGCATTCCAAGAAGCAACTTCCCGTGGTATGGTACATCCTATGGTATGGGACGGTCCCTTATCGAAAGAATCAAATCCAATTGAAGCTTTTTGCTCTAAAAATGAAGAAGACTTGTTGGAAATCGCCGGTTGGTCCAACGAAGAAAGGCATGGGAGTCTTGGGGCATTGCTTGGGCCTAGTTAAGTAAAGACTGGCTATAACGAAAGACCCCTCACTCCATTGATTGACTTTAGTCCCGGGAGCTACATAAATAGGTATTCCTGGTTGCGAAAGAAAGAGATCGATTTCCTGTATTACAGCTATACGCTATAGCAGCTAAATATCTTACTTAATTCCTGGGTTTCAATAAAAAGGGAAGGGGAGATCTCTACAGGACAAGGGGGAGAAGTGGCTGACTTATCTAGTGTTGGCTAGTAAGAAAGAGAATCTTACCAGCTCCTTAAGGTGTAGCTAAGCGAAGTTGTCCCTTTAGGGAATTGAGATAATGACCAATCCTAGAATAAGACCCCGGGCACCTTATGCATGGCTAAGGCTACCTCAATCCCGGACTGCCCCTTACAGGACACTGCCCCTTAAAGTAAAGGAAGGGTGTCCTATCTTTAATAAAGGTGTCTATTAAATCATTAATAAAGGATTCCTATTGGTGGTCTCTGCTATGCGATACCCCCTAAAAGGAAAAGACAGACATTAACGATCTCAAAGTCGTACCAGCTCTTGTTTCCCTCTCCTTCCAGAAAGGCTGGAATGTCGGGATGGTTGAGCTACACTTGCTTTCGAGTTTTGCTGCTTGCTTGCTTTACAGAACAGGTACGGGTGGAATCCAACTTCCGTATTGATTGGCACAGACTTAACATCATCAAGAAAGAGATATTGGTCAGCCTTGGGATTAAGCTGGGGAGCAAGAGCAGTATCCCCACCAGATCCACGACACATTTTTGCATACTTGGTAAGAAGTCTATCATGCCTGACCAACCAGACAAAGTGTCTGAGTCTATATGGACCCTTAAGATGCCAAATAGCATCTCATCGCTGCCCGGAACAGCCCCATTTTATATTCAATCGGGAAATGCAAGAATGAGAGGGATCCCTGATTTTAAACAAAGTCAGGGATCCCTCTCATTCTTGCATTTCCCGATTGAATTTTGATGATCCGAGGAATCCGAGCCGTTCAATGTGTTTAAAACATGTTTTTAAGGGCCCCCGTGAGGAATTAAAAAAAAAAATGACCGAGAAGGGCTTCATCCGAGCAGTTTTTCATACAAACCGTAGGATATATATTTTATAAAAAACTGCTCAGATAAAGCCCTTTCCGGTCATTTTTTTTTATAATTCCTAACGGGCACCCTTAAAAACACATTCTCAACACATTGGACGATTCGGATCATCAAAATTCAATCAGGAAAGGAGAGGTTCTGACTTTAACAAAAAGGGATCCCCGACTAGAAGTTAAATATATATATATATATATATATATATATATATACACACACAGTGCACTTCCAGTCCGGACTGGAACAAAATCCGGACCACTGTTTTTTCGTCACTTTCCGGGCCAAATCTTGACGATTCGAACCGTTAGATGTGTTTAAAACGTGTTTCTAAGGTCCAACGCGAGGATTCGTTAAAAAAAAAACACTCGAAAGGGGTTGATCGGAGCAGTTTTTGTTAAAAACGCTATTTTAACGGTTCAGATCGTCGAGATTTGATCCAAAACTATGAGGTCCGGATTTTATTCCAGTCCGGACTGGAAGCGTACTGTATATATATATATATAGGAAAAGTATCTTATTAGGGCTCCGTTACATAGCTTATGTAAGAGATTTTTCGTTCGAGATTGAATTTCGACAATCCGAGACAATCTGAACAGTTAGATGTGTTTAAAACATGTTTTTAAGGTCCAACGCTTACGTATACGTTTTTTATCAAAAAATGCTCGGATCAAGCCCTTCCAAGTATTTTTTTTTTACGAAGCCTCGCGTTAGACCTTGAAAACATATTCTAAACGCATCTAACGGTTCGGATTGTCAAAATTCAATCTCGAACGAAAAATCCCTTGCATAAGCTATGTAAGGGAGCCCTTATAAGATCTTTTTCCTATATATATATATATATAGGAAGAAGATCTTATAAGGGCTCCCTTACATAAGCCTTATGCAAGGGATTTGTCGTTCAAGATTGAATTTCAATGATCCGAGACAATCCGAACAGTTAGATGTGTTTAAAACATGTTTTTAAGGTCCAACGCGAGGATTCATAAAAAACAAATACCCGGTAAGGCTTGATCCAATCAGTTTTTGAAAAAACGCTATGTATAACGTTTTTATCGAAAAATACTTGGATCAAGCCCTTTCGGGTATTTTTTTTTTACGAATCCTCGCGTTAGACGTTAAAAACACATTCTAAACGCATCTAACGGTTCGGATTGTCGAAATTCAATCTTGAACGAAAAATCCCTTACATAAGCTATGTAAGGGAGCCCCTATAGGATCCTCTTCCTATATATATATATTATATGTGTCCGTGTCCGTGTCCCCATTTTTTTTAGAATTGTCGTGTCCCATGTCCGTATCCATGTCCGTGTCTATTACTCCCTATTATTAAAATTTGAAGTCGAAGGCGTAGCACGTGGTTTAGGTCTAAAACTTTCATTTATAGTATGTATTTTTGTTACCCTAATCATAAACTTGTGTTTCCATCTATCATAGAAATCATGACCGAATCGGAGTGATTCACAATCCAATTCGATTCACGATTCGGAAAAAGACCATTTCAATTCTCAATTTGAAAACCTTGGCCGATAACCAAAAGAAAACACATGAACTTTGCCCGTTGGAAATCTAAAACTCTTAGGTGCAACAACAAAAAGTAAAATATCTCTTCATTAGAAAATAAATCAAATAAAGTGTACGAAACAAATCAAGCATTCTAAAAAAGGTTAAAACTCTACTGTATTTTTAATTCATCTCAGATAAGGGGAGGAGACAGTTAACATACTTGGCTCCAATTGAATCCATGGTGCAAATGAATGGTTTGTTTTCATCTCCCAATCCAGCAATCACAGGCTGGCAAAAGTATGGACCAAACCTTCATCAAAAAAAGTTATCATGCTATAGGCAAAGCTTACTCACCAAATCATAAGGGCAGAACAGAGAAGGAAAGAGAGTAGAGCCAAGCAAATAACACAATAGAATCACATAGATCGACCACAAGCCAATGCTTCCGAGCAAAACTAAAATAGAGAGAACGGTTTGTTTGAATTGCTCTGGTGACTTTTCAAACAACTGTTATACTATGAAAATGTAGTTTAACAAGCAAACAAGAACTTTAAATCAAGATAGGGAGTGAACCATGACGATGCTGACTGGTGAGCAGATTGGACACTGAAAATCTATGATAACGTAAATTGAGACTTACTATGTTATGTTATGCTCAGGATGGGAGGAAGTAGATTCAATTATTCTTTTCTACAATGAGAATGTCAGTGATGCTGAGTAATATTTATATTAACTTCTTCCACACTTATAGGAATCGAGGCGAAAACGACCCTTTGCACATTTCTTGTTCGTTCTGGTTGTGAAGCTGTCGAAATGCATGACTGTGAGTCAGTGGAGGGAGGTTTCATCGAGGGCTTCAAGGTGGAAAGGGTGAATGGCTCAGCGTGGGTGTATGTCATCTAGCAGATGTAGATTTTCACTATTTTAGGCTGGAGTGTGATTATTGCTTGGTGGCAGTTTCTATCCTAGGTAAGTAGGGAAAGGAAATCAAAGCTCATTCCACTGAGGAGGTTAGTGACAGTGATATTAGCTAAAGTCCTCGGATATAGCGTTAGAAAAATTGGAACTTAATTAGAGTACTTTATCCAGTACGCCCGCATAATTGTTTAGTCTCTTTTTCCCTCTACTAGTAATCTTGCACGTGCGTTGCACGTATTATTTCTTGTTGGAAATAATGGTAGTATATGTATTGTAATTAGGCAAGTTAGGCAAGTTCTTTTCTTATTTTATCTTGTACTCAGTCTATATATTTCCTCATTGTGAGAAGATTAAATCATATCGTTCGAATCTTTCGACATGGTATCAGAGCAGGTTCTAGGAACCTGATTTTTTTTCTCTCTCTCTCGTTACTTTCTTTTTCTTTGTTCTTCGTCTCTCTCTCTCTCTCTCAGAGCCTAGGGAAGCCATAGCCACCGAAACACCCCTGTTTTTTGCGCCTCTGTTCAGTTCTGCGTTTTTTTTTCTTCTTTTCGAAACTGCTCGAAAAGACAATCTGATCGGCCCATATTGTTCGTCTCGTCGAGACGATTCCGGGAAGGTATAATAAGCCTTCATTGGACCTCAGGGTGGACCACACCTCCCGGTCAAAGTTTTGTTTTTGCGGTCAAACCTGTTGCTGGATCAGACGCGCTGCTGCTGCGAATTTCTGAGGTTGAAGATGAGACGTCATGGTGATGTCACAGGGGTTCAGTTCAGAAGGTTCAGGCGTCAGGTCAGAGGGGTCAGGAGCGGTTCAAAGGGCTCAATTGACTCCAGTTTGACTTTTGGTGATGGTTCAGAATTTGTTTTGGCGATTTCGGAGCCTTCCGAACTCCGTTTTTCGCAAGTGAATAGTCGATTTCGACTATCTCGACGTTCCGCATCCAACCGTGTGTTCACTGGATAAGTCAAATACCTTGTCCTAAAACACGGCAGCAACCTCAGCACCGTCGATCAAGAAAAGACCGTTGATCAACGCGACCGTCGTCGACCAACCCTTGTCGATCGACGTCGCTACTCGCCGACGAGGCTCCTCCGACTTCGCCAACCACCGCAGCCCAGCCTTTGATCTTCAACGACCTGGTATTTGCCCTCGTTTAACTGGGTCAACACTTTCAAGATCTGGTATTCTTTTAACCCTTTGCTGTGAACGACTGGTACTCGTTTGTTTTTCTCTGATCCAGTGATATATATTTTAGTTGTTTTATATTTTTGAATTCATCATGGATAATAAGACTAGGAAAAATGAGACACCCGAAACCTCTGAACGTAGTGGTCGACGTGGAGGACGTGGGGGGCGTGGTGGTCGTGGCACCAAGAAGTGTACTCATTGTGGTGCAACCAACCACGATGTTGAGTTCTGCTGGAAGCTTCATGGTAAGCCGGCTTGGGCTAATCAGGCTACACTTGAGGGGGAGCCATCTGCTCCCACTCCTGATCAGATTACTATATCCAAGACCGAGTATGATTCTATGATTCAAAGGGCTAAGACATCTTCTTCTTCTTCTTCCACTGCGACCCATGTTGCCTCAGGTAATACTTGTCTTCACTCATCGTCTCGTACTGGCAATACTCCTTGGATTCTCGATTCTGGTGCATCTGATCATATGACAGGTGATTTGTCTCTTTTGACTGATGTTATTACCCCTTCTGTTCCTTCCTATGTTACTATTGCTGATGGTACTAAAATTCTTGTTCGTGGCATTGGTACATATCATTCATCTTGTCTAAATTTTCAGTCTGTCTTATATTTGCCACAATTTCCTTTTAATCTTCTTTCCATTCATAAACTTTCTCAGACTCACCAATGTTCTATCCTCTTCTATCCTTCTCATTGTGAATTTCAGAATCTAAAGACGCAGAGGATGATTGGTGGGGGGTATGAGAAGAATGGCATGTATTACCTTCAGGAGAAGCAACAGCAACCATCCAATTCTGCTTTACATTCTACCATCACACCGTATCAGTGGCATTGTCGTCTTGGGCATCCATCTTCTACCAATCTTCGTAAGCTAGTCCCTAGTTTACCTAATTTTTCGCCTTTTAATTGTCACACTTGTGAACTCAGTAAACACCGTAGGGTTTCTTTTCCTTTACGCATCGAGTCACCGTGTTTAGAACCTTTTGCTTTAGTTCATTCTGACATTTGGGGACCTTCCCGCGCTACAAGTTTATGTGGTGCTCGCTATTTTGTTACATTTATTGATGATTTTTCTCGTTTAACTTGGGTATATCTCCTTAAAGATCGATCTCAATTACTTTCTGCCTTTTTAAATTTTCATGCTGAGATTGTTAATCAGTTTAATGCTAAACTACATATTTTACGGACTGATAATGCCCAAGAATATCTCTCTAATCAATTTACCCTTTTTACTGAAACTCATGGCATTATTCA